>CM076850.1:148963369-149225496 GCA_039519185.1 Astragalus membranaceus | reverse complement strand
TCTTTTTTTCACGAATTTTCACCTGTTCGAACACGGGCATTCGAACAGGTTCGAATGACATCGTTCGAGTGTGTTAAATTTTGACTTCACACCCTTTTGGGCGTTTTTCACCTGTTCGCATGAGGTCATGCGATCCTGTTCGCATGAGGTCATGCGAACCTGTTCGCATGACCTCGTTCGAACACATTCGAACGACATCGTTCGAGTGTGTTAAATTTTGACTTCACACCCTTTTGGGCGTTTTTAAACTGTTCGCATGAGGTCATGCGAACCTGTTCGAACAAGGTCGTTCGAACAGTCATAAAACACGTCCTCGCAGCGTCTCACGCGAGGTTATTTTTGGAATAAAATTTGTTAAGGGGTGTGAAAGAGTAGGAGGGGGTGTGGGAAAAGCAAAACCCAAATCCATTCGGATTCTTTTTCTAAGAAGCCCAAGAATTAATATATTTAAATATAGTTACAACTGTTTCGAAATTTGCTTAGTGTCACCATTAATATATATTATTGTCAATATTTATGTCCAACATTTCTCCGCCAATAAAAAATTGTACACAATTTTCAAATAAAGTTAAAATAAACCAATTACCAATCAATGGTTGAATTTAATTTGTATACACTAACAATGATATAGATATCTTTCAACGTCAACCAATCAAAAACGAACACATAAAAAAACGTTGGACTTTTATACCAATTTAATTAGTATACATAAGAGTATTATATTCTAATTAGGGTGACAATTTCTATCCGTGCATGGGGATTCCCGGGGACTTCCCCATTCGGGGCCTCGTGGGGGTGGGGGCGGGGGAGGAAATCACCTTGCAGTTGTTGTGCGAAAAGTAGTTTGTGCAAGTATACACAATCCCAACAAGTAATATAATGATAAATAGAGATCGTTCCCACTGGTATTGGAATTAATTTAAGAGTTTAAGGATCTTAACAACAGAGTGAAACATGTCAAGTGACAATAACAATTGTGAAGTTATAAACATGATAAGTTTGTTGTTAAAGCAGTAGTGAATTTAAGAAGTAATAAAGAGAGTTGGATAGTTCTTTGTTATATAAATTCCCAAGAGTAAAGCGCTATAGCGTTAGACGCTGTAGTGTTAAGCGCTTGTAGCGGTATGGAAGCGTGCCTTTCAGTCACTGTCGCCGGGGTTATGTTACAAGACTCCTATGTCTAGGCTCTAAATAAGTTTTACCCCTGTATAATAAAGATCTTACAGCTTTTACCTTATGAACTATTACTCCCCTATGTCTAGGGTTAAGTACAAGTTATCTAAATGTCTTTAAACAACCTTTCATTCATATTATTCCTTGAGTTCTTATTCATAGACCATGTCTGTACCTATGAATCTACTTATTTTAGTTGATCAATCCCAAAACAAGTTTGAAAGCATTATGACACAAGAAATAAAACGAAAACATCATAACATTACATAAACTTTACTCAAGGTTCATTACAAACATGAGAACAATCCAACCATAAAAGTTTAGCTCATGACAAGCATTATCAACACAACACAAACTGAAAAGTTCATATTACCGTAGGTGAGCAAGAGAAGAAAGGTTGCAAAAGATGCACTCCAAGAATCCCAAGTCATACACGATGGATGATGCTATGGCGTGAGCAAACCGTAGGTGAGATAACAAAACTAAAACTAAAAAATAAAGCTTAAGAGTGGAATAACAATGGAGGAAGACTAAAATGTCAAGATAGTTTTCTCCTTTTTTAAAACTCTCTCTATCTTCGAGTATATCTAGCTAATGAAGATGATGGACTAGATATTCTCCTCAATAGATATTATCCTAATTAGACATTATCCTAATTATCCATAAAGCTACTTTTACAAAAAGGGGTGATGATTAAAATCACACCAACTATCACATGGGCTTCAGTTATGAGGCGTCAAGTGTATTATTGCATCCACTTAGAGGCTGAAATGTCATTCTGAGAAGAAGAAGATCAGATTGATGACTCATCACTCAGTAAGTGGCTTCACAAATATCCAAGTGGTCAACGCTCCATAATGTTGTAGCGCTTACTGCTGGCCTACCGCTGCAGCACTCAGGCAAAACATCAAAATATTCACAAAGGCATCTATTATGCCCAATATTTATGAAATTAATTCTTAACCTCTAATTATACTCTTAATGACATATTCACATATGAAAGTACTAAAATTACTTGAGAACTCAGTTTGATTTACGTAATAAGGGCATAAATAACTCATACAAATATGAGTTATCAGCAGTGAATCTGGGGATAGAGAACGGGGACTATATAACAATACAAGTTAGGTTTGTATGTATATTTAAAATATAGATGTTACTGCAGTGAAATTGTAGTCTCCCCCAATAAACAGAAGATTAATTAACCACTATTATCTAAACACTCTATTTAACATGTGAATCGACTTCAATCTAATTTTAGATATTAATACACGCGTTTGGTAAAAAAATATATTAATACACGAGTTTAACACTACAAGAAAAATTGGACTTTTCGGCGGGCAAAATCCGCCGAAAAAGCCAAAAAATCCGCCGAAAATGTGGATTTTTCGGCGGATTTTTAGTGCCGCTAGCCAGCTCGCAGCAAACGGTTTCTGGCGGATTATCCGCCGGAAATTTCCGGTGGATTTAGTGGCGCCGAAAAATCCGCCGGAAAATCCAAAAAAAATTCGTATGAATTTATACGCCGGAGAGTCCACGAAATCCGCCGGAAAGTCCACTAATCGGCCGGAAAAACCGTTTTTTTTTTAAAAAATTAATTATTTTTAAAAAATAAAAATGATTTTTTTAAAAATCGTTTTGTTTAAAAAATTAATATTATTTTATTAAAAACTTTAATTGATTATTTTATTAAAAAATTTAATTATTGATAAAAAAATAAAATTTAATAATTAATTAATTTACTATTTAAAAAAATAAAAATTAGGAATGAAAATTAATCATTAATTTAAATAAATATATATCCATAAAACAAAAAAATATCCATACAATAAAAAAAATATTCATAAAACAAAATAAAATAATCCAAAGCTATTGTGGTGGCTGCTGATCTGACTCATCACCCTGATAATAGGTATCATCAGATGCAAGAAAAGCACTAATCGAATCGATATTATTAAGATCGATGTGGGGCTGCTGGGGTGACCGCCACTAGGGCTGCTGGTTTGGCCGGTTTGGCTGGTGGGGTGACTGCTGCTGGGGCTGCTGGTATGGCTGAGGTGCATACTGTTGGGAATACTGGGGTGCATACTACTGCTGCGGCCACTGCTGAAATGCACTGCCGTAATGCTGCTGCGGCTGCTGCGGCAGGTAGGATGGCATATGTGATGAGGATGGCCTCGAGTGCTGAGACATCAGCTGATCCTGCAAAAACTTAAAGCGCTCCTCATTTAGCCTGGCCTGCTCCGCAGCTAACCTAGCCTGCTCCTCGCTGATCCCACCATACGATTACTCTTTTGGGGACCAACTGCTCTCTCCCAAATATCACGAGCTACTCTAGCCTCCTCCACTGGATCGATATCAGCTGCCCCACTGCTTTGTTGTGACTGATGGTACTCAGTCAGCCCACCCTGGAAGCTCTCTTGAAAAAAATAACTCAACAAATAAATAAATATAGCAAAAGTAGTCTTAATATAATATTCCTCGCCCGATATAAAGATTAATATAAATAATAAACATTAATATATAATTGTAAAATTAGTTTTACCTGAATATTCCTCGCCCGATCTGTAGCAAAGTCACCAGTGTCCTCCCGCATATGAAGGTAGCGATGCAACTCAGGCAAAGTGATTGCCCTTTGTTCCCTCGCCTCCTATATATATATATATATATATATATATATATATATATATATATATATATATATATATATATACAAATTATTAATTAATACACATGAAAATGACTAGTTAATTATAAATAATTAATTAATAAAGTAATAAATTTACCAAACGCCTGTGATGCGTTGCAGTATTAACACTCCCCCCTGTGTGTGTGCAGCCACCTTTTTCAGAAGCACGGTTCTTCTTGGCTTTCTCACAATAATTCCTAAATTCTGGTGTCTGCCAGTACTCCTGTAACCCAGCCCAAGTTGAGTCTCCCATATAAGATGGTTTCGCATTCTTACCGCGTGCCTCCCGCAGTATTTCAGAATAGCGATGGGAACATCTCTTATGGAAGACTCTCTCAACTTCCCTTTGCTGCTCTGGTAACCATGTTCATTTTTTCTATTTAAGAAATTTACAATAATGTTATTAATTATATGACAAATTAATTAATCAAGTCAATAAGAAATTTAGATAATTAATTATTTCAACTGTGAAATACATTAATTTCATCCATATCATTCCATTAAGTCAATGTACGAATCTGAATTCCCTTTTTATGACCCACACATGTGTGTTAAGTTAAGATCGTGATAAAAATTAATTATTTAATATAAATAAAAAACGGTGATGTATACCCGTGCAGAGCGCACGCAGGGGCGGACCTACGTGGAGCCCAGAGTGTGCAATTGTACACTGTCAAGTTTTGAAATTTTTATATATACCCCCTAATTTTTTTTATTTTGATCCTTATTTTTTTATTTGCGCATCCTTATTTAACTACCAGCACCAATCTGCACCACTACAGCCTGCGCTGCACTCTGCAGAGAGGAATGATGAATGAGTATTGCCATTTTTTTTCTGCAACTTTTCTATAATATGAAGTTTTTTAACGATGAAGATGAATAAGACAATAATAGGAAAAAAAAACTACTATAGCACGAAAAAAAATTATTTACCAAAATAGCACCCTTTTTAGATTATTTACCAAACTAGCACACATCCAAAGTTCAGGCCAGAAGTAGCCCCCACAGGAAACGACTTCTGAACTGGATTTTGCAAATTTTTTTGCTTTTTCAGTTTAGAAGTCACCTCCCACAGCAAAATTTTTTTTAACGCTATATGTATGTAATCTTTTTGACTAGTTTTATGATTTGAATAATTATGTTTTTGTTTTTATATATTATAATTTTTATGTATTATAATTTAAAAGTTATTTAAATTAAATAGTCTGACCATCCTGTGCCAGGGTCCTAGATACGCCACTAAGCGCGCGGGTCATACACACTAGTAATCAGTGGCGGACCTACATTCACTCCAGAGGGTTAAGTTGAATCCCCTGGGAAAAAATGTTAGTACTCGTACCCCTATATAAAATCATTTTGAATCCCCTGAAATTTTAAATTTGCACTAGTATTCTTAAATTTGTTCCCAATTTTTAATAAATTTGTCTTACTAATCTTCGTAAGAGACTATTTATAAAACTTTAGGAAGTAATTTTATCGATATCAGATATTTTTATGGACTACTTCTTATTTTCCTATAGTTTAGGACTTAAATAGGTAATGACGGGTAAACTAAGAGACTAATTTGGTGGTTTACTCTAAAATAAATTTGGAGTTAGACAATTTGATTATTAATTTTAGTAAATTAAGTGAGGATATTTGAAAAAAAATATTAAACAATCCGATGAACCAATATTTTTTATAATGAATTTTTTTTGTACCCCATAACCTAGGGTCTGGGTCCGCCAGTGCTAGTAATATTAAAAGAAAACGTTACTGAGCACAATGGCATGAACAAAACGTTACTACTTGTTAGTAATATTGTAATAATAAAATTGAAAGCAAAATGTAAAAGTAAAGAAAATCTAATAAAAGAACACAAATAAAGTGAGACAATAAGCAAAGGCAATAAAGTGAGATGATAACTTAAGATTACGGTGTTTATTAAATAATAGATATTCTTTTAGTAAATAAAAGATTTAAAAATCTTGTTAAAAATACGAAAATATATCAAAATCAAGCTCACAACAGGACAACACCTTTTTTTTCTGGACCATTGATGAGGCTATCCATGGAGTTTCTCAACCCTTTTAACAAAGACTAATCTCTGTTCGTGTTTATGATCAAATTTCGCACTTGCCAATACCGAGTTTGTCCATTATAGGAATCGAACCCGGAAGCAACGGGTCGACCCCCATGTACCAGAGCAGATTAAGCCACTAGGCCAACGGTATTGGTTAACACATTTCTTTTTTGCTATAACTTATTTAGTTATCGAATTAATCATCAATTTTAGACCTCAAAAATCACTCTTGTTTCCAACACTACAACAGATTTGGGGATGGGCAGCGCTTTTTTTAAGCCATGGGTAGCGCTTTTGAGCGCTGCTAAACTTGGCATTACTGATTCCACTCCCACAATGGGCAGTGTTTAAGAAGCGCTGCTCATTGATAGCCATTGGTAGCGCTCCTGGGAAAAGCGCTACTCATCATGTTAGCGCATTTTGGGCATGGGTAGTGCTTTTCAGCGCAAGCACTGCTCATTCCCAAAAGGCGCTAACACAATAGGCAGCGCTTACAGGCAAAAGCGCTACCCATTTCCTTAGCGCTTTTCAGAAACAAATAGCGCTTTCTCAAAAAAGTCCTGCCCATTCCTAAAAGCGCTAAGGGAATGAGTAGCGCTTTATCCTAAAAGCGCTGCCCATTGTATAATTTTTTTAAAAATTTTTTTCTTCTGTTTTTGTTTATTTTCCTTTTTACATTTGCAATTTTCCTGGTTATATACAACCAATACAATCCAATCCATTATGTATACTTAACAACATATATATAAACTAGCTAACAACAAATTATATATATATATCCAAATGCACCAATATGTCAACATATATATATACCCAACAAGATGAACCAAAACAAACTAGCTAACAAGTTACATTATCCAATTCATATGTATCCAAAACTAGCTAGCAGCTTACAATATGAACCAAAACTAGCTAGCTAACAACTTATATGTATCCAAATCAAACTCTAACAACTTACAATTTTACATTCTAACCCAAATAAAAAAAACGGGAGACATAACTGCACCACTCTCCCCTAAGCTCAGTGAGCTGCTCATCAGAGTATCTCTTCAACCGACAATCGGGAAAATACTGAAATTATAGAAATAAATAAAATTAGAATTGAAATGGTTAAATGGAATTAACTATTGTTATATCAAAATCAAAAAGAATTCTAAGTAGATACCTGTCAGGGAATAGTCATTTGGTTGTGGGTAATAATTTCCTTCATAAATTTCATTACGTAATACCCACAATCATTTTTTTCTCGATAAGCTAATACCCACAATCATTGTTATTGGGTTGTTTTGGACACTACAAAACAAAGGATTAGTTAATTGTTAAATTTAATTTAATACATTTTTTGACAAAATAATGTAATTAAATATATAAGAACATTGATTACAAACTTACAACTATTGGTACCCATTTGGTCTTTGATTGTTCCAATCCTCAATATTCCTTCAAACAACTGAACACAATGTCATATAACTATATTATTCGAAAGACATACGTATATAAGTAAAACTAAGAAATATGCAGAGGGATCGAAATACACACAACTATTAAATATCTCGATCAACTCGGGGTAGTTGTTGAAATGACCATGCAATGAATCAACGTAGTACACCGTATCTTTCTTAGAATTTATTGCCAACAGAATACAATGTTCCCTACAAAATAAAAATTTTAATAAGTAATTGACTAGTATTTAAAAAATGCATGTTATAAAAGAATGGATTAAATCTCTCACCCTAAGAGACACGGTGCCAAAAACATGGTATCGACGCTTGTATTTTGAGCTTCCCATAAGCGTTGAGTGATATAATTTGTAACCTCTTTCCTGTTTTGTTCCACAAGCGTCTCATAATTACGCAGATTGGCGACACTTCACGAAGGTTTGTATTATCCGGACACAAGAACACAAATCTCTGTGTCTGTTCCGAAGGGATCAAAATTTCCTCGTACAAGTACCTATAATTAGATATATATATATATATATATATATATATATATATATATACAAATTAAATTAACGATATAATAAAATAAATTCAATGATGTCAAATAATAAATTACATACGTACCTGACATATGCTCTAATAGAAGTACTGGTTGCCCACTTCATTTTACATACATCATTGATATCCCGACGCGTGATCGTCAGTGTTTGACCAGAAATCCCAAAAATTTGGTCATCCATCTCTATTTCAATCGGGGCTACCTCAGTCATCCTTCATTCCATGTGCATTTCGGCATAACAAATCATCTTATAATCATTAATGGAAGAGGCGGAGGGCTGAGACACAATTGGAGAAGGGGAGGGTTGAGTCACTTTTGGAGGAGGGGAGGGCTGAGTCACTGTTGGAGGAGGGGAGGGTTGAGTCACTTTTGGAGGAGGGGAGGGCTGAGTCACTATTGGAGGAGGGGAGGGCTAAGTCGCTTTTCGAGGAGGGGCGGGCTGAGAAACTTGTGTAGATGGGCCGGACCGAGACACTTTCTTGCCAACACGTTTGCCCCTAAATTTTGCATTTTGGCGTACCTATATATATATAAAAGTAATTACTTAGTTTGCACACAATATATGACAAAAAATAATAATTAGTCAGTTACAAATATATTGTCACTTACAACAACAAGGTGCGCTGGCCATGCCACAAAGGTACCAATTGCATGTTGCACAATCAGTAAATCTATACTGTCAACTGGAACAGGCAATGGTGCATCCCCCACAATTGCACAGTCAACTCTGACTCTAAGATGATCTGAAGGTAGGGGTAAATTGTGCATCAAGGGACCCAATTGGTTACATATGTAGTCATTTGCAACCATTTGATGTGGGTTTGACAAATACAATTCACACTCACCCTCATTGTTGTCCTAAATCAATTATAAACAAAAAATAATGAAGACATTATTTGATGTAATGCCATTAAGATAACTAGAACAACATGCAATGACGTGAGGAAACGAGCATGGAGGGATACTAACCTCTGTACGCAGTGAGGAAACGATGACGAGCTCACGACGTCAAGGGGAGCACACGAGCTCACGACGAGCACACGAACGACGATGAGCTCACGACAAGACCAAAATGGGGACATTGAGGAGGAATGTGGGTTTGCAGGAAGAGGAACGAAAAGGGAGAACGAAAGCAAGAGGAATGGGTCGTTTGCAGGTTGTGGGTTTGAAGCCGGAAGAACGAGAGTGGGAGGTGAACTGAGAGAGAGTCGTTGGAGAGGTAGCTGAACACGGGAATGTGAGGAAATGAACAAATAAAGTATTAGTAATAGGCAGCGTTTGCCTATAAGCGATGCCCATCGCCCCAACGCGTTCTCCTATACACAGCGTTTCCTAAAAAGCGCTGCCCATCGCCCCAACATGTTCTCCTATAGGCAGCGTTTCCTTAAAGGCGCTGCTCATTGCCCCAACGCATTTTAACCAAAAGCAGCGCTTACAGTAGAAGCGTTGCTCATTGCCCCCAGCACATTTTAAGCAAAAGCAGAGCTTACAGCAGGAGCGCTGCCCATTCCCTGCGCGTTTTAAGCAAATGTAGCACTTACATCATGAGCGCTGCCCAATAGGGCGCCTTTTTCTCAAGATCTGGCGTAGTGCAAAATTAGAAAACAAACGGAGAACAACTAATATATATATATATATATATATATATATATATATATATTGTTTTAATTTTAGAATAAAATTTATCTACATAATCAAAGTCGATGTAGGTGTTGCTTTTCACTAAAAATGTCTGTCGTGACCGGGATCCCGACATAGACGGCCCAAAATCGATTATTTTAGGAGTCGCCACCCAATTTATTTAATAGGAAAAATTGAGAAAAACCTACATTTAAAGTTATTGGTCTGCGTATACCAGATTGAGTTCGGGAGTCGGTTATGCATAGGGAAGGGCGGAAACTTAGACAGTTACCCTAAATTTGATTGCGCAACATATCAATAAGTTTAGAAAATTTGTTTACCCAAAAAAGTAAAAAAAAAGAATTATCTAGAAATAAATCAAATAGGGACCTATTTAAGAAAATTTAATTTTTGACTTGACGGGGAAGCCCCGCTCCTACGTATCCTCGGGTGCAATGAGGAACTCAAGAGGCACGTAGTTCTTTCTGAAAAGGTTTGTTGGTTGGTTGATTTTATTTTTTTTGAAGGGGTTTAAGATCACCAAGCTGTACAGCTAAAGTCTCTTAAACCGGGATTGACAAGATGTCACATCTCAGTCAGACCCATTTTTTTGTTTTTTTTAGGAAAATAGGTGTTAAAGAAAAAAATGATTATTTATTGGGAAAAAAAATTAATTTAGCTTGACGGGGAAGCCCCGCTCTTACGTATCTCCGAAGCGGAGAATCAAAGGCCACGTAGTTCTTCTTGAAAAATATTTGTGTGTTAATTGATTTTAATTTTTGAAGGGGTTTAAGATCCAAGCCGTACGGCTAAAGTCTCTTAAACCGGGATCGACAAGATGTACATCTCAGCCAAACCCATTTTTACAATTTTTATAATTTTTTTGTAAAAAAAAGGAAAATTTATTTTGTGAAGAAATAATAAAGAGAAAAAAAACGAAAAAAGGGGGTGAAACAGTAAAATGGGGTGCAGTTAACCGCGGGGGGTTGTATTATTAAAACTGGGGTGCAGGCAGTAGCCCGTTCCCATTTTTAGTGGGCTGGTCCGTTTCCCCAAAGCAGAAAATGTGGGCTTCAGGGGGGGGGGGGGGCGTGCGAAGTGACACAGGTGGGGTACTAGCAATTTTGAGCTTAAAAGGGAAGGGGGTTGTTTCTATGAAGGGTGGGGGTGTAAATATGAATAATAAAAAAAAACTTACTCCTAACTCATGAATCTGTCGACCCAAGCCCAATATCAACATAATACCAACCCTAGTCTTTTTTCATCTCATTTCCTCCATGAAACAGAGCCAACGCCGTTTTCACTTTTCAGCAGATGGAGAGAGAGAGAGAGTTTTACGAAGAGAGAGAGAAAGAGAGAGGATGAAGGAGGAGAGGGAGGAGAAGAGGAAAACGCGATGGAGAAGCAGGAGGCGACGACCAAGGGTGGGTGGTGACGGCCGTGATTCGGTTTTTGGTTTGTGGTGGGGCGATGTGGGTGGATGGTTCGCGAGGAGAGAGAGTGTGGTGATTGTTGGGTGGTGCGACGGTGGAGAGAGAGAAACCGAAGGGGAAAAGCGATGATGGTGAGAGAGGGAAATACGGTGGTGAGGAGAGAGAAAGGGGGTTGTTGGTCGCGAGCTATGGTGGCTGTTGGGGTTGGTCGTGGTTCGTTTTTTTTGGGTTGTGGTGGGGAGTTGCTGTTCAATTTTTGGTTGGCGAAGGTGGAGAGAGGGCGGTCGGTTTCGTGGTGGTGGGTGGTGGACGCGGTGGTTCACGGTGGAGATGTGGTGGTGGTGCTTTCCCTCATCCCCTTTTTCCTCTTTCTTTCTGTGTGTTGTTTATTTAATTTTTTTTCTTTTCTTTTTTGTGTTACATTCCCTTCTACGGTTCCTCCCCCTTTGTGTGTTGCTATTCACAGTATTTATAGGCCAATTGTGTGGTCTAGGTGTGGGTGCAAAGCAGTGATCACAACTCTAGGAGACCATAAAGCACAACAACCTCTGGTGGAGGCAGTATGAGGCAGCAGGGGTGGAGCCAGGGTTGCTGCCAATGCTGCCATGTTTTTGCTGAAAATGGGAGGCAAGCAAAGGGACAAGAGGAAAGAAGCTTGGGCTTGTAGCTTCATGGAGAGAGCAAGGCAGCAAGTCGCATGCTGCTGTCCTTATTTGATTTTTGCTTTATTTTTTTGTACTCTTTTTTTTTTGCTTTTAATTAATTTTTGTACCATTTGTATTTAATGTTTTTGTCTACATCTAAATAAAAGAGCTGACTTTTCTCCTTTTTTTTGTACTATTCTGCTTTTTTTAATTTTTTTTGTCTACATATATAACAAATTCAATAAAAGGGACAGCTGATTTTATTTTACTATTACTATTTATTTATTATTTTTTTATGATAATAAAAGCGGTAAAAACAACGCGCACCGATGCAACTACTCACACACGACTCGCAACCCACGCACGCTCGCGTTAAGACTATGAACGCGCACCTGACTTAATGCGCACACGCGTAAGTTATTAAAACCGATTTTATTTTATCCTTACTTTTCTAAAAAAGAAAACGGTAAAAATAGCACGTACCGACGCAACCACTCGCGCACGACTCGAAACGAAATGTGCGCCCGCTTTAAGACTAGGAACGCGTATGATTTGAACACGCACCTAATGCCTCCGATAGTAGGACACGCGTACGGTTTTAGGCGTGGCATGCGTAAACTATTATTATTTATTTTTTTTTATTTTTTCGGGACTCTTTTTTTTGAAAGTGACGAGTAACTGTCGGTTAAAATTGGGTGTTCACAGTTGCCCCTCTGTACTTATTTTTTACTGGATAACGTGCTGAACTAATCTTTCTTGTCATCTTGGTAAGAAATAAGTACAGATATGAACACCAATTTTAACCAATAACATAAAAGGATAATCAAATACAATGTCAGGGCGAGACCAATAGCACATAATTTAAGTACAATGCCAGGGCGAGACCGATAGCAGGAAAATTAAAGACAATGCCAGGGCGAGACCAATAGCACAAAATTAAAGACAGTGCCAGGGCTGAACCGGTAGCTTGAAAGTAAAATGCAAAGCCATGGCGCGACCGGTAGCTTGCAGTGCCAGGGCGCGACCGGTAGCAGAATAAAAAAACGAAAACAATGCCAGGGCAAGACCGATAGCATTAAAGAAAAATGCAAAGCCAGGGTGCGACCGGTAGCTTGCAGTAAAATGCAAAGCCAGGGGGCGACCGGTAGCTTGCAGTGCCAGGGCGCGACCGGTAGCACAATAAAAAAACGAAAACAATGACAGGGCAAGACCGATAGCATTAAAGAAAAATGCAAAGCCAGGGCGCGACCGGTAGCTTGCAATAAAATGCAAAGCCAGGGCGCGACCAGTAGCTTGCAGTGCCAGGGCGCGACCGGTAGCACAATAAAAAACGAAAACAATGTCAGGGCAAGACCGATAGCATTAAAGAAAAATGCGAAGCCAGGGCGCGACCGGTAGCTTGCAGTGCCAGGGCGCGACCGGTAGCACAATAAAAAATAAAAACAATGCAAGGGCGAGACCGGTAGCATGAAAGAAAAATGAAAAGCCAGGGTGCGACCGGTAGCACAATAAAAAACAAAAACAATGCCAGGACAAGACCGATAGTATTAAAGAAAAATACAAAGCCGGGGCGCGACCGGTAGCTTTGAGTGCCTGGGCGCGACCAGTAGCACAATAAAAAAACAAAAACAATGTCAGGGCGAGACCGGTAGCATGAAAGAAAATGCAAAGCCAGGGCGCGACCGGTAGCATGAAAGTAAAATACAAAGCCAGGGCGCGACCGGTAGCTTGCAGTGCCAGGGCGCGACCGGTAGCACAATAACAAAACAAAAACAATGCCAGGGCAAGACCGATAGAATTAAATAAATATGCAAAGCCAGGGCGCGACCGGTAGCTTGTAGTGCCAGGGCGCGACCGGTAGCACAATAAAAAACAAAAACAATGTCAGGACGAGACCGGTAGCATGAAAAAAAATGCAAAGCCAGGGCGCGACCGGTAGCTTGCAGTGCCAGGGCGTAACCGATAGCATGCAGTGCCAGGGCGTAACCGATAGCACAAAACTTGAAAATGCGATGCCAGGGCGTAACCGATAGCATGCAGTGCCAGGGCGTAACCGATAGCATGCAGTGCCAGGGCGTAACTGATAGCACAAAACTTGAAAATGCGATGCCAGGGCGTAACCGATAGCATGCAGTGCCAGGGCGTAACCGATAGCACAAAACTTAAAAATGCGATGCCAGGGCGTAACCGATAGCATGCAGGGCCAGGGCGTAACCGATAGCTCAAAACTTAAAATGGCGGTACCAGGGCTGAACCGTAGTACAAAATCAGAATGACCAGTGCCAGGGCTAAACCGTAGCATGGAAGGGAAATTAAATGCAATGCATGCCTTGCTTTGAATGACTCTATTTATTATTATTATTACTTTATTCACAAAGAGACTGGAAAAACACATGCTTCTTGTCATGAAGTGGAATGCATGGTTTGATATGAATTGTATGCATGTTATGACATGAAATGTATGCATGCTATGACATGAAATGTAAGAGTTATGCATGCGCATAGAGATGGACATGTTCTAAAGGTTATATTTGCTGAGAATATGTTTTCGTGCATGTTTTATTTGAAACCAATCAAGCTTGTCCTCGGTTGGAAACTTATCACTATCTTTGCCTTGCCAAATCTCTTTTCTTTTACGATCCCCATCCTGCAAAGCATGACACATTCCAGTTTAACCCTTTCTCACAGATTGTCGTTAGTGCTCTAAATCATATCAATGATTCCAAGTCGACTATTTTTGAAGCATTACCTAATGAGCATGCATAGATTCATGGGTATTAACAAGCCGGGACTTTTGCGTTTCTGGATTGTTTGTTTCGGGTCTTTGCAGGTTTGGAAGTGAATGTTGTTTACAAAGTGAAAGAAAGGGGAAGACGAAGAGAAACTGAGATGGTTGGGAAAAGAGATTAGGCTTGCCTCGAGGTTAATCTTTTTGAGCATTTCTATTTACTTGAGACAACTTACTTGGTAGAAATTGGTAAGATGTTTTACACAAAAAGGAATGACTACTTGGTGTAAGCAACCAAAGTTGGACTTATGAAGGGTTTTGCAAAAGATTTTCCCTTATGTGGCAAATGATATTCTCAAAGAGGAAATAACACTGATGTTAGAAAGTAGAGTTTGACTCACAAAGGGTTATTGCAAAATTTTTGCCCCGGTTTACTGAAAAGAGATTGCCCCGAGAGAAGATTACACTGGTGTAGCAAACGAAGTTGGACTCATTGAAGGGTCATACAAAATTTTTACCCCAAAATTGGTGTACGGTATTGCTCCCGGGATGAGACTATACTAGCATAGCACGCAAAGTTTGACTCATGAACGTCTTGCCAAATGCTTTCCCCAGTGTTGGTGAAAGGCATTGCCCTGAGAGAAGACTGAACTGGTATAGCAAGAAATGTTCAATTAATGAAGGGTTGAGCATAAATTTTGTTGGTTCAGAGTGGGACTTCTTGAGGCTCCCAAGGTTACCTCAAACCACAAAAATTGCCCCAATGTGTCATTCTGTTAGGCTCGAAAGGAAGAGATTACGCTATTGAATGAACATATCAAACATAAACTTCTCAAATGTAGCCTGATTCCCTTTTGTGCCCTAATTTTTTCCTAGACTGCCCTTGCAGGTTTTCAGTCTAGCGGGCTTTGATTCAATTTTTTTAAGACCCTAATTTTTGCCTAGACCGCCCTTTCGGGTTTTCGATCTTGCGGGTCTCATTCTTTCTTTTTTCACTTTCTTATTGTTCATTTTTTAAGAGCAAAGAATAGTTAAAATAAAATAAATGATTTATCTCAAAATTAACATTATAAAAATGAAAGCAATCATTCATCGATTAGAGTGGACTTTTAGAGGCTTGTAATGTGCCTATGGGTTATAAGGTTAAGAAAAATGGGGTTAGAAGGCTCAAGAAATTGTTTTATGGGTTATGGGTTAGGACGAAAAGGGTTAGAAGGCTCAAGAACCTATTTTATGGGTTATAGGTTAAGACAAAAGGGTTAGAAGGCTCAAGAAATTGTTTTATGGGTTATGGGTTAGGACGAAAAGGGTTAGAAGGCTCAAGAACCTATTTTATGGGTTATAGGTTAAGACAAAAGGGTTAGAAGGCTCAAGAACCTCTTTCATGGGTTATGGGTTAAGATAAAAAAGGATTTGGAGGCCCAAAAAATGATTTATGGGTTAAAAGGATCAATGATCTTTAGTGCATTTATTTCTATTGTATTCCGAGTACACCACTTTTTTCTTGTAACACCCATCAATTCTCCTTCTAACATGATTTATTTTTTCATTTCTTGACTTTTTCACTTTTTTTCTTCATTTTTCACTTCTTTCTAATTTGGCATAGCTGATTTCATCCTTCACCCCTTCTTCATTTATGAGTCTCATTTTCTTTTATGCCCTAATTTTTGCCAAGACTGCCTATACAAGTTTTCAGTCTCGCGGGCTTCATTTTTCCTTTGATCTCATTGTACCTTTGGAAATCTAAATGCACTAAATTTCACTGCAGGGTCGATCCTTGTCCAGGGTTTAATGAAAGGAAATTTTGGGCTCAAAGGGGGACGAACATCGGTGGGTATAATACTTTTTATTTGGAAAAAATGCCACTCTTCATTTCAAATCATGATTTCCCATTTTCAAACATTAGTTTTGAAACAACATTAGCGCATGGCTAACATTATTCTCTTAAAAAATTCTTTTGCTCTCTTTTCTTTTACCTTTTTTTTCTTCTTTTTTTTGCTTTTTTTTGGGGGAATTGGTCCTTTAAAAACTGACATCTGTTCACTGGCTCATTCTCGAATGACACTCACACAAAAGGGCTTTGAGAATTATAGCTTGAGGCAACCGCTGAACTGGGGACCAAATCTTAAAGGGATAATGGGGGTAAAGAATGGGAAAGAACTTTTAAGTCCATGCAAATTCATTTGTATAAAGCTTCAACAAAGTCAACTTGACTTTACACAACATGATTACAAAGTGTTAATGACAATCATATTCTTTTGCTTTGAGCTTTTAGTTCAAGAACTAATTCACAACCTTATGTCTCCCTTCCCTTTTTGAATGCCCCATGAAATCTTCCCACTCAATACACTTCCTTACGCCTCTTTCCAACAAGTCTCAAAATAATGATCTGATTCCACGAGTCAAAGCTTGATTGGTATCCACCTTGATGCAAGCACACAAAATTCAACTTTCTCTTGAAAAAATATGCGGATGGACACTCAATGACTTTTAAAATTCTTTATTTCAAGAAAGATTATGACAAATGATGCTATGGAGTGCATGGATAGGTTTCATGTATGCAAACATACGTCCTAAGATGCAATATGGATAGGTTTCATGTATGCAACGATTTTTTTATGTATATGCAGAGAAAAAAAATGAAATGGGGATAATTTTTAGGGTGTTATGCTATGGAAGTGTATGTATTGTTGTTATGCATGAAAGTATTTATCCTAAGAAGCGACTGTCAAAACCCATGCAACTTTGAAAGAGAATAGACCGGGATGAATGATGAATGATGAATGGCAATGTGATTTTCTTTATTTACCGATGAGAATGCAAAAATATTTTTTTTTTCTAGAATTTATTCCATGAAAAATATTAAATGTGGAGGAGATCGTATTTTTCAAAGACACTCGATCTAATGCTCAATAAGAAAAGACTATATATATATTTTTTTGACATAAAATGCCTCTATATGCAAACATTTTTTCTTAGAATGCGACATGATACGTTTTGGATGAAATGTAATGCGATTTTTTTCTTTTTTTCCCTCTTCTGCAAGGAAATGCTATGAGGATTGACAAATGTATTTTGTTTTATTCACTAATGAAAGGATGCATAACATGCATGGATTTTTATATACAAGCAAAGAAAAAAATGAAATATGGAGGAATTTATGAAGAATGACGATGCAATGAAAATGCGCACCACATGCAGAAAAATAATTTTTCCTGAAAGCTTGTGCAAAGGAAAACGCAAGCAAATTTATGCTTTTCAATGACATGCGGCATAACGCAAGATGAAGTGCACCTGTTTTTTATACAACAAATGCGACATGATTTTTTTTATGCTTTAGAAGAATAAAACCGCACGAGAGAAAGAAAAAGGATGTACAACCAAGAATAAGGATATAAGATAAAATAGCTCCCTTTATGGCCTATGATAGGTTGCCCATGCAATTGGTTTTTGGACCTTATAGATCTAATGCTTCTTCTACAGTGAACACTCACAAGGGTTGGCTGTTATAACCTATGGAGATTTCAAGTCTCTAGAGTCAAGTACTCTTCTAGAAGGTTAAACACACCAGGACGTACGTCCGAGATGTGGATACCCGCAGAGAGGAGTTATACTCTAGATGAGGAATTCATGGTAGACACCAGGACGTACATCCTAAATGACTACCACTACACAGCCTCGTTCTAACTTAGGTGTTTTTTAGGCTCCGGTGTAAGCCCAACTCTCAGTGTGTGCTCACAGTGTAAGTGTAGTGTGTGAAGGGAGCATACAAATCTCAAATCATAATAAAATAAGTAAAGGCAAAAATAACTAGAAGCAACAACCCGACAATAGTATCAAGTGTCTTCTACCCTAGGGTTTATATCAAGCATTATATAAAATAAATATATACGTAAAAAAAATTAAAGAAGTAAACAAATGCACATACCTTATAATCTTTTGCACAACCTAATATAACAGGCTTGACTCTCACCTGTCCCCAGCGGAGTCGCCATCTGTCGTGACCGGGATCCCGACGTAGACGGCCCAAAAATCGACTATTTTAGGAGTCGCCACCCAATTTATTTAATAGGAAAAATTGAGAAAAACCTACATTTAAAGTTATTGGTCTGCGTATACCAGATTGAGTTCGGGAGTAGATTATGCATAGGGAAGGGCGGAAACTTAATCCCACTGCACTCCTAGTACATCTGTCCTAAGACAGTTACCCTAAATTTGATTGCGCAACATATCAATAAGTTTAGAAAATTTGTTTACCCAAAAAAGTAAAAAAAAGAATTATTTAGAAATAAATAAAATAGGGACCTATTTAAGAAAATTTAATTTTTGACTTGACGGGGAAGCCCCGCTCCTACGTATCCTCGGGTGCAATGAGGAACTCAAGAGCCACGTAGTTCTTCCTTAAAAGGTTTGTTGGTTGGTTGATTTTTTTTTGAAGGGGTTTAAGATCACCAAGCTGTACAGCTAAAGTCTCTTAAACCGGTATTGACAAGATGTCACATCTCAGTCAGACCCATTTTTTTGTTTTTTTAGGAAAATAGGTGTGTTAAAGAAAAAAATGATTATTTATTGGAAAAAAAAATTAATTTAGCTTGACAGGGAAGCCCCGCTCCTACGTATCTCCGAAGCGGAGAATCAAAGGCCACGTAGTTCTTCTTGAAAAATATTTGTGTGTTAATTGATTTTAATTTTTGAAGGGGTTTAAGATCCAAGCCGTACGGCTAAAGTCTCTTAAACTGTTATCGACAAGATGTACATCTCAGCCAAACCCATTTTTACAATTTTTATAAATTTTTTGTAAAAAAGGAAAATTTATTTTGTGAAGAAATAATAAAGAGAAAAAAAACGAAAAAAGGGGGTGAAACAGTAAAATGGGGTGCAGTTAACCACGGGGGGTTGTATTATTAAAACTGGGGTGCAGGCAGTAGCCCGTTCCCATTTTTAGTGGGCTGGTCCGTTTCCACAAAGCAGAAAATGTGGGCTTCAGAGGGGGGGGGGGGGGGGGCGTGCGAAGTGACACAAGTGGGGTACTAGTAATTTTGAGCTTAAAAGGGCAGGGGCTGTTTCTATGAAGGGTGGGGTGTAAATATGAATAATAAAAAAAACTTACTCCTAACTCATGGATCTGTCGACCAAAGCCCAATATCAACATAATACCAACCCTAGTCTTTTTTTCATCTCATTTCCTCCATGAAACAGAGCCAGCGCCATTTTCACTTTTCAGCAGAGGGAGAGAGAGAGAGTTTTACGAAGAGAGAGAAAGAGAGAGGGCGAAGGAGGAGAGGGAGGAGAAGAGGAAAACGCGATGGAGAAGGAGGAGGCGACGGCCAAGGGTGGGTGGCGACGGCCGCGGTTCGGTTTTTGGTTTGTGGTGGGGCGCTGTGGGTGGATGGTTCGCGAGGAGAGAGTGTGGTGGCTGTTGGGTGGTGCGACGGTGGAGAGAGAGAAACCGAAGGAGAAAAGCGATGGTGGTGAGAGAGGGAAATACGGTGGTGAGGAGAGAGAAAGGGGGCTGTTGGTCGCGAGCTATGGTGGCTGTTGGGGTTGGCCGTGGTTCGTTTTTTTTTGGGTTGTGGTGGGGCGCTGCGGTTCAGTTTTTGGTTGGCGAAGGTGGAGAGAGGGCGGTCGGTTTCGTGGTGGTGGGTGGTGGACGCGGTGGTTCACAGTGGAGATGTGGTGGTGGTGCTTTCCCTCATCCCCTTTTTCCTCTTTCTTTCTGTGTGTTGTTTATTTAATTTTTTTTTCTTTTTTGTGTTACAGTCCCTTCTACGGTTCCTCCCCCTTTGTGTGTTGCTGTTCACAGTATTTATAGGCCAATTGTGTGGTGTAGGTGTGGGTGCAAAGCAGTGGATCACAACTCTAGGAGACCATAAAGCACAACAACCTCTGGTGGAGGCAGTATGAGGCAGCAGGGGTGGAGCCAGGGTTGCTGCCAATGCTGCCATGTTTTTGCTGAAAATGGGAGGCAAGCAAAGGGACAAGAGGAAAGAAGCTTGGGCTTGTAGCTTCATGGAGAGAGCAAGGCAGCAAGTCGCATGCTGCTGTCCTTATTTGATTTTTGCTTTATTTTTTTTGAACTATTTTTTTTTTGTACCATTTGTATTTAACTTTTTTGTCTACATCTAAATAAAAGAGCTGGCTTTTCTCCTTTTTTTTTGTACTATTCTGTTTTTTTTAATTTTTTTTGTCTACATATGTAACAAATTCAATAAAAGGGACAGTTGATTTTATTTTACTATTACTATTTATTTATTATTTTTTTTATGATAATAAAAGTGGTAAAAACAACGCGCACCGACGCAACTACTCACACACGACTCGCAACCCACGCACGCTCGCGTTAAGACTATGAACGCGTACCTGACTTAATGCGCACACGCGTAAGTTATTAAAACCGATTTTATTTTATCCTTACTTTTCTAAAAAAGAAAACGGTAAAAATAGCACGTACCGACGCAACCACTCGCGCACGACCCGAAACGAAACGTGCGCCCGCTTTAAGACTAGGAACGCGTATGATTTGAATACGCACCTAATGCCTCCGATAGTAGGACACACGTACGGTTTTAGGCGTGACACGCGTAAACTATTATTATTTATTTTTTTTATTTTTTTATTTTTTCTGGACTCTTTTTTTGAAAGTGACGAGTAACTGTCGTTAAAATTGGGTGTTCACAATGCCTATAGCTATACATAAATATCTTTGCATATATACTACATTTGAAACCTCAATTTTTAATTTTCACCAAAAAAAACCCTCAATTTTTAAGGTTTTTTTAGTGGAAATTAACACCTTTGATATCTATGGATTCTAGATTATACATATTTTTAATACTACAAATTAATATATCAATATTGTTCTCACTACTCAAAACTTCTGTGTATATCCGTCACTGTAAATGAGGGTAATTTACTGAGCTCAATGGCATGAACAAAATGTTACTACTTGTTAATAATATTGTAATAATAAAATTGAAAGCAAAATGTAAAAGTAAAGAAATTGTAATAAAAGAACACAAATAAAGTGAGACAATAAGCAAAGGCAAAAGTGAGAATATGATAACTTGAGATTACAGTGTTTATTAAATAATAGAGGTTCCATTTTCTTACACTAAATATATGGTAAGTTGTTTTTTTTATGAAGACACGGATGATAACCAAGTTTAGTTTTTCTTTCTGCATTTAAAAAAAAGTTTAGTTTTTTTTCTCAGAGTAATAAGTATCACCCATAAAATAAAGATTCTGGATTCGAATTCAGGTAACCACAAAAAACAAATATGATCAAGTTTAGTCATCATAAACTTTAAACAACGATGCTATAACGAACGTGTATCTAATAAACTTTGAGAGGTTGTACGTACTTGCACCTCTGAATATAAAATTATGCACTTATATTACTATATAATTTTATTTTGACCATCTGAGTTAAAAATATGCACCCAAAATTTCTCAAAGTTTAATAGTAAAATAAATAATAAACTTAAGGAACCAATTATAAAACTTTAGGAAGTAATTTAACGGATGACTAGATATCAAAGACTACTTAGTGATGACTTCTTTCATAAATGGCTATTGAGTAGCAATTTACTCCCCAAAAATAAAATAAAATATTAAAAATTGGTATAATAAAAAATTATTCTACCCCCACCCGAGTTTAATGATGTCTTATTATTTTCTACTATCTATTTATCTAGCTAGTCGTTCGATCTTCTTTCTATCACAATTATTTATGGAAAGAGTCTTTCATCTCATAAATTTGAATTTATAATAATTTGGCTCTATTTTTTTGCATATAATGATTTGATTATGTTTTAAGTTTATTCCTATTTTTTGCACTTTTATTTTTTTTCATTTCGTAGTTATAGAGAAGTGTTTAATGAAATTCTTTTTAACTATTGTTCGTATCTAAACTCATAACACTTTTTTTTTTTGAGATTAAACTCATAACACTTTTGATAATAAATATTTTTGCACACCCCGTCTCAAGTACCTTTGGAAGGTACATTAAATATTCAATATTAAATGAAAGGTATTTTGGAGTACTAAAGATCCTCTATATTACTCTAAAGAAATGCAGATGCACAGTACCAAAGTTTTGGCTTATAAATAAAACATTCCTTAAATATGTGACATATGTTTGACATCTATATGTATCTTAAAGATATAAACCTTGTGTAGTCTTCAACAAATAAGATTTTTTCGTATTGCGATTTTAAAAATATATTTTAACAAGGCATGAATTTTGCATTAACTGAAGTTGTTGCCCCGTGCGAACGCACGAGTGCACACACTAGTTAACATAAAACTTTAGTGATCGACTCTCCATTTCTTTTTGATCAGTACTCTCCATTTTTTAAGAGATACAGAGATGTTCTCTATCTGTATTTTAGGTATACTATGTTTAGATAGGATTAAGGCTCTGTTTGGCGCGTCCCATCCGCTAGCGGATAGCAGATGAAACTAGCGGGTGAAGTGTACACGTGTTTGGTAAGCACCAGCGTTTAGCAATTTTCGGGTAGCGTTTAACGTTTTCTCAAACGCTACTTCAAGTAGCGTTTCACTTTTTTCGGCATTTTTACCCTTTTTATTTTTCTTAAATTACTTCTCTATCCTTATTAAATAAATGTAATCATGAATAAAATAAATATGTCTTTTTATGTCATTTTACATTTATCAGCTAGTTCAACCACTAGTTTTACCAAACACATCATTTGCTATCAGCTAGCTCATCCGCTATCCGCTAGCTTATCCACTATCCGCTATTTTTTTACCAAACAGAGCCTAAAATAGTCAGTTTTTGCTTATATTTTGTCACAACTTAGAAAACTCAAGTTTGCTTATATTTTTTAGAGTTTAACATATTTTTGGTCCCTATAAAATTTGGGTTTTTTTGGTTTTAATCATTCAACAAAATGTCACTTACTTTTGGTCCTCCAAGTTTTTTCCATACTTCACAACTTTTAATAATATTTTTTGGACATTTTATAATGCTTTTAAATGATATTAAAATTCATAATAGACTAAAACAGATGAAAAATTGAACACCAAAAATAAGTAAAATCTTTTTTAAAGAACTTAAACCAAAAAACCTAAAATATATAGAGACAAAATCATATTTAATCTTATTTTGCTACGGAGGGAGCCCATCTTCATGTATGTGGCTGAAAAAACGAGTAATAATTGAAAAAAAGACCTTTATTGTCAAAAAAAAGAAAAAAAAAGACCAATAAATTTTTTTTATCTACTTTATCTCGTACTACAAAGCAAAGCATTTTCCAAGTTTAAATCGTTTCTAGTGAATACTGTAACACCCAGGTATTTCTAACATGTAGAGAGACCGAAGATGCACAGATGCGGAAGTTCAGAGGACACAGTTCCTGTTTAAGTATTGGACATACAAACTTTTTCCGAAATAAAAACATAATCGGAATAACATCACTTCATAACATAGAAGTTTATCGGTTCCATACCGAGTGGATTACAATATCCAAGTCCAAATACCAAACGGAAACATAAAATGGTTCATACAATTCATAATCAATACAAGTTAATACAACCAAAAAGACAACAAAAGAACAAAGGATCAAATGACTAAATCTTCAGCACCTCCAAGAGTATACCAACTACTCGTGCACAATAGTCTTCCTTTTTCCCTGCTTCTCTGAAAAACAACAAATATGGATAGGGTGAGATAACATTATCTCAGTGAGTCCTACCGTGCCCCCTCACTGACACTCGGTTCAATTTATTAAACCGTTACAACCAGAGTTGACATAACAATGTCTTATCTTTAAATCGAATTGCCGACTGCACAACGACTGCTAATCCCGGCGAATTCGTGTTCTTAAACTTTGCACAAAGTCTTATTTATTAATCGAATTGCCGACTGCACAACGACTGCTAATCCCGGCAAATTCGTGTTTAATCTTAGCACAAACCGGCTGCACAACGCCTGCTAATCCCGGTAACCCGTGAATTGACCACGCCAAAACACATTCAGGGCCTAGGGTGAGGGCTCATGACTTCCCTTCCTAGTATGCTACTTGTCAGGTCGTCACCCAACGCAATACGTATGACAATACGCATCAAGTTCTCGAGAGTTAGATAATTTATATCTTTTCGATCACCAAATGGATCAATTACATAACAATTAGATAATCAATATCCATATCGATCTATAACCCGTTTTGAGGAATTCATAAGTTAGACCTCCGGCATTATAATCATTTTCATTTGACATATATAAACATATATATTCAATCAATCCATCAGTCGGTGTACTCACACGCGCACTAGGGTTGCGGTTTTATCAATCCAATGGGTTTTCAAAGCTCTTTTTCAAATCATGAGTTGCATGAGTTTAAAATAAGGTTTTCAGTGAGGCAATCCCTTTTTGAATGGTTGAGAAAGAAACTAGAAAAGGTTCGGGATCAAACGGAGGAACAAAACGAGAAAACGGAAGCCGGTAACAGAACCACACGCACGACCCGTGCCCAGGGGCGCACGACCCGTGCGTGGTGCACTACTTAGGACACATCTACCAGAAGGAAACGCACGATCCGTGCCCAGGGGCGCACGACCCGTGCGTCCCGTTCTGTTTCCAATACTTCCAACCCGAAGCAGGCGCACGATCCGTGCCCAGGGGCGCACGGTCCGTGCGACCTGTGTCTGTTACCAGAATTTCGCACTTTTCCCATTTTCGCTCTCCGTTCTCGTCCAAATCGATTTCTAATTTCAATCACCTGAAATCCAGAAAATTTCCAACTATTCCAGAATATATATAAAGTGTTTCATTTCAATGATTCATTAAAATTCTCAATAAACCGTAAAACGCCGTTTTGACTCGAAAATCGCTTTTCGGTTCTAAGACTTTTGAAAACAGAAAATGTGACCAAGGGATTCCATATCGAAAACAAGTTCAGAATATCAAAATGCCCTATCGTGAGTAGAACTCACCGTGATGTCGATTTCGCTAGGAGCCACGATCGAAACGTGAAACGGCCGAACACTAGAACGCACGAACAATCACCAACAACGCTGGAGCAGCAGCTAGCTAGACTGAACGGCTTGGAGCAGCAACCCAAATCTTTCACAACCTCCTCTGAATCGAAATGCAAGCTTGAGACTTCCCCCTCTTAACAGCAAAACTGGACATGCAAGAGAAGTGGCAGCTCAAAACTCCATTATCTTCTACCTTGGAGCTTCAAGCTTCAAAAATGGTGTATAGAGGAAGAGTGAGAATCAGCCCTTGTCCTTGGTACCATTGGACTCAGAATCAAAAATGGAGTAGAGAGAGGTTTAGAAGACTTACATGCAATGAAAATTTGAGAAGCTCTCTTTTCCTCCTCTTCCTCCTCCCTTCGCCCTCTCTCTCTCTTTTCCCAACTGTTTTTCTCTTTCTTTTCCTTCAGCTGAAAGATGTCCAAGTGAGAGGGTGAGTTCAGGATGAATATGGGCTGGGGGTCTATAATGATGGTGCAAAGACCATTTTGCCCTTGGCCCATAAAATGATAGCTTAGGTGTTGAAAATCCTTTTCGGTACAAGACCTTCTCGATTAATTCGGTTCTGACCCGAAGTTCCTCAATTCTTTCGGTTCGAAATTTAATTATAACCTTCACGATTATATTTTACTTACTAGGGGTGTGAAAGGATTGATTTGCCCTTCGGCTCCAATTCCTCATTTTACTATGAATAGGCCACCCTTTAATGGAGAATAGGTTTTCTTGGTAATTTTTCTCGACTATTAGTCCCCTAGATGCGACCAATTATGCCCACAAATAATTAATCGGTCATAGGCATCTTAGTACGAGTCTTTAAAAATTTAGGGATGTTACAAATACTAACGAAAACAAAAATTAAAAAATACGTTTTTTAAAGTCATTTTCTCCTTTCGGTAAAAGAATGGAAAAAAGCATGCGGCCCCACATGTTTTTAAACTTCTCAATTTTGGACAAAAAAGTATGGAAGGCAATTGGACACATGCCCGCTTTCCACCTGCAATGAATAGGATAAATACACGCATTAGCGCATCATCAATCTATATCTTAAGCAGTAGTACTCTCGCCAAAACTCCTCTTTTCCTTTTTTTTTTGTTTTGAGGTAATCGATTAACGGCGTCTTTTGAGTTATTTTAGAGTTTTAGAAATTTTTTAAAAGTTTTAATACGTGAAGTTTGCCCTTCACTAAACATTTTGGGGGAAAAAAGTAAAACTTTTGTATTAAAATACGTAAAATGTGATGTTAAGCAGTGTGTTTTGGGGGTACTTAAGCATTCGGAAAAAAAAATTAACTGTTCAAATACATAAAGTTTGTTCACCAATAACCGGTTTGGTGAAGAAAAAAATTAAATTCGTGAAAAATGTATGTAAAGTGTGAGGTTAAGCAGTGTGTTTTAGGGTACTAGCGTTCGGAAAAAACTCAATTATCCAAATACGCAAAGTTTGTTTCTCAATAACCGGTCTGGTGAAGAAAAATAATTTTGTGACAGAATACGTAAAGTGCGATGCTAAGCATTCTGTTTTGGAGTACTTTAGTGTTTAGAAAAAATTTAATTGTTCAAATACGCAAAGTTTGTTTCTCGATAACCGATTTGGTGAAAAAAATTCATTAATAAGTGTTGACCATGAAATATTATTCAGTTCTAAATGATTAATCAGATATATGATATTCATCCTTTAAGACTCTGTTTGGCAATTTCAATCTACTATCTTATATCGGATAAGTCTTTGGTAAGTATTTAGCATGACTAGCGTATAACTTATTTTAGTAGCATATAACAGTTTTTTTGAAATGCTACCTGAAGTAGTGTTGGAACTTATAGCTTATAGCTTTTTAGGTTTAGTTAACTTCTTTGGTGTTGTTTTATTAGACATCTTTGAGGAGTAGTTAGAGTTCTTAGGTGTTTCGTATGCTAATCTGTAGCTTGGTCTCTAGCTAGCCTTTTGGTTAGTCTGTATTAATAAAATCCTAATTATCTATTGAGTGATGATCCAATGAAATTGAGATGAGAAAATTGATTCATTGAAAGGAATTGACTGTTACAAGAAAAGACATACAAAACTCAATTACAACTAAAAACAAAATCTAACTGAATTACTCACTAAAAGGTTAACAACCTAACTAACCTCTAACAATAACAATTAAGCTAACTGAACTAGAGTTAAATACTGAACTATAGTTAAATACAGAGTTAAAAGTAAAAGTAAAATACTAAATACTAACTCTAATACCCCATCAAGTTGGGAGGTATATGTCATGGAGTCCCAACTTGGATATCAGACCATGAAATAGAGCTGCTGGGACTGGTTTTGTCAAGATGTCTCCAGTTGGTGTGCAGATTTCACATGAACCAGTCTGATTACATTGGAAAGGACCTTTTCCCTAATAAAGTGGCAGTCAATCTCGATGTGCTTGGACCTTTCATGAAATGTGGGATTGGATGCAAGATGAATTGCTGATTGGCTATCAGAAAATACCATGGCAGATTCAGTGTGAGCCTCAAAAATCCTTCAGCAGAGAAGTTAACCATTGGAGTTCACTAGCAACACTGGCTAATGACCTATACTCAGCTTCCGCAGAGGAACGGGATACAGCTTGCTGCTTTTTGGACTTCCAAGAGATGAGAAAATCACTTAGGAAGACACAATAGCCTGTGGTGCTTCTTCTAGTGTCTGGGCAGCTACCCCAGTCAGAATTTGCATAAGCCTTGAGAGACATGGATGATGCTGTTGAGAAAAATAGGCCAATACCAGGGGTGCCTTTGATATATCTGAGAAGATGATGTACAACATCTAGGTGAGCAGTTATGGGTTTAGACATGAATTGGCTAGGTTTGTTTACTGCAAAACAAATGTCAGGTCTTGAGATAGTGAGGTATAGGAGCCTCCCTATCAATCTCCTATACTGAGAGCTGCCTGTTAAAGGATCACCAGTATCAGAACTTAACTTTAAGTTGTTGTCCATGGGCAAAGAAGTAGGCTTGCTATCAAGAAAACCAGTGTCAGTCAGCAAGGATAAAGTGTATTTTCTCTGTGAGAGAGAAATGCCATCAACTGCCTTGGCAATTTCAAGGCCCATAAAGTATCTGAGTGAACCAAGAACCTTGAGTTCGAACATTGTTTGAAGCTGTTGTTGTACTTGGAGAATTCTGGCAGAAGAAGGACTAACAACAATAATATCGTCCACATAGACAAGGACAACCACATACTGGCTACCAGTGGCAATGTGAATAAACTATAATCATTCTTGGATTGAGTGAAGCCACGTTGAACAAGAGCTTGGGTGAATTTTGTGAACCACTGTCTCGAGGCTTGTCTCAAACCATATATGGATTTGTTCAATCTATAAACAAGTTTCTCTCTTTTGGTCTTATAACCTAAGGGCAAATCCATGTAGACATCTTCAAATAGGTCTCCATTCAAAAAGGCATTATTAATGTCTAGTTGTAGGAGTTTCCAATCTTTGACTACAGCAATGGCAAGAATGACTCTGACTATTGTGAGCATGGCCACAGGAGAAAAAGTGTCAATGAAATCAATTCCAACCTGTTGAGTGTAACCCTTGGCTACTAGACGGGTTTTATGCTTGTCAAGAGAACAATCAGGGTTAGTCTTGACCTTATAGACCCACCAACACCCTATAGTGTGTTTATCTTTAGGGAGAGGTACAACAGTCCAAGCGTTGTTAAGTTCCATGGCATCAAGCTCAGCTTGCATTGCTTGTTGCCATTCTGGAAGTTTTGCAGCTTGATGATAGAATTGAGGCTCATAAAAGGATGACATTTGATTGATGAAAGAGGCATAGCTGTCTGAGAGTTTGACATGAGTAACATAATTTTGTATAGGGTATTAAGATACTTGGTTGCAATGATAATTGGTGAGATATGAGGGTGGATGGGATGTCCTAATGGACCTTCTAACAGGTGTGTTAGGTATGGTAGAGGGTGGTGAAACTGTGGGAACAGTAGAGGGTTGGTTGGGAATATAGGGTATGGCAGACTGTGAGTCAGTGGCAGGTTGAATGATGGGAACTGGGATTCCATCAGAAGGTACATGCTCTATATCAGGCAGAGGTTTTGGCAGTACTAAGTCTGGAAATGGTTCCACAGGTTCATCAATATGATTCCATCGTTTTTTGCCTTGGGCAGAATATCATTACAACACTTCATATCATACTGCTGCAGGATTGACTTCATACCAGGTTGTATATGGTAACGAACCTCCCACAATTGCAACGTATGTCCTTGGTACTTCCAAAATTGCTGCCACTGATGATCTACTCAATGAGCGTGAAGAAGTGCTTGCCATGTTGCGCAAGAATTTGACAAAGGCCCAAGAGAGAATGAAGACTCTTGCTGATAATCACCGTCGAGATGTATCTTTTGAGGTCAATTCTTATGTTCATGTGAAGTTGCAGCCTTATAGGCAAAGTTCTGTTTCTGGTGTTAAGTATAATAAGCTCCAAAAACGGTGCTATGGTCTGTTTCGTGTTTTGGAACGTATTGGCCAAGTAGCATACAAGTTGGAGCTCCTTTTACATTCAAAGATTCACAATGTGTTTCATTGTTCCCTTTTGAAACCATACTTGGGGCCTATCCCTCCGGATGCACCCATTCTTCCCAATGATTCAGTTGACAATCACCCTATAGTGACTCCCCTTGTCATTCTCAACTCACGTATTATTTTAGTGAATGGTCAACAGATGCAACAAGTTTTAGTGCAGTGGAATGGACTGCCATCTGAAGATACCACTTGGGAAAATTGGCAGGATTTGCAAATTAGTTACAACCTTGAGGACAAGGTTGAATTTGATGGGGTGGGTGTTGATATGGACCACAATCCTGCTGCTGCTATTAATAATGGGCCTGAGGCACAACCCAATACAGCTACCACAAGGCCTGTCCGAAACTAGAGGCTTCCAGCCAAGTTTAATGATCATCTTCTTTACAAATAATATTCCATTCTATTATTAGCTATTATTAGCTTTGATTTACTGTAATATCAATTCATATCTTCTGTTACATTTCGTTTGGTATTCCTATTAGCTAAGGCTATATAAAGCTTGTACCGACTCTTATGAAATCATCAAAGAATAATTATTGAGAAAACTCACTTCCTTTCCTTTATTAATGCTTTAGAAGGATTTGCTCAATCCTTATAAAATTGAGCTGTATCACAAGGTCTTCCTTTTTTCAGATTTAAATGATTTATCCTTGGGGTTTGGTTTCTTTGGCTTTCTTTTTTTGGGCGGACACGGTTGTGCTGCTTCTTTTGCTTGTTGTTTGTTTTTCTGGCAAGAGTTTCGGCCTAATCCCCCTGGATCTTTCTTGTATTCCTTTTTATTTCTTTTTAATCGTTTTTCTTTCTGGTGATTTATTTTCAAGGAGGGTTTGCATATTATTGTCAATAAAACTTAATTGCGGTAGTGTAGGATTCGATCGTCATACTTTGATAATATACTTTGATAATATGCATTGCAAAATTAACCAATTCAACAAACAAAACAACTGTGTTGACATGAGTGATATCTTTTATATTTATACTTAATAGTTTGCCTCCTCAAATATTTTCCACAAGATCAGCCACTGATTAATTTCATAAAAAAATATCATTGATCAGTGTCTGTCTGTTTTAATTTGTCTGATTTGTTTAATCTCACTTAATAATTTAGTTAAGTATGACAAGATGCTTCTTAACAATTGCATAAAATTATAGATGTAAAATTCATCAGAAGCATTTGCAGTCTTTTCAAGACTCTGTTTATCATAACGAAGTAAATAACAGAACAAACTTAGTACTTATCATAAAAAAAAATTGATGAGAAGGATAATAACGAGAGAAAGGAAAAAATATTGTCATGGAATCTTATGTATTAATAATGGTGTTAATGTTTGTTCACTACAAAAAACAGGCTATTAGCAGCGGCAAATTATGTCGCTAACAACACAAATTCCATTACTATTGGCCGTTTGCGATGGAATTAGCGATGACCTAATTCCATTGCTAACACATAGCGACAGAATTTTGAATCTGTCACTAATTAGCGACGGCCAAATTCGTCGCTAGTTCTGTAACTAATTAGCGAGTGAACATAATCTATCGCTAATTTAAATGACACGTGTCCTAATTAGGTACTATTTTAATTTTTTTAAACCTGTTTTTTTATATTTATTATTATATTATCAAATTATTATTATCAAGCTTCCCAAATTTACCAGCAACTTTAGAAAGCCAAGAGGGCCAACCAGCAACAACATGTTCACCATGAACATTGTTAGGTGGTGGTGACTCTTTCCCAAACACACAAACCATTTTTGAATAAATAGTATTTTGCACTTCGGAGAGAGAGAGAGAGAGAGAGAGAGAGAGAGAGAGAGAGAGAGAGAGAGAGAGAGAGAGAGAGAGAGAGAGAGAGAGAGAGAGAGAGAGAGAGAGAGAGAGAGAGAGAGAGAGAGAGAGAGAGAGAGAGAGAGAGAGAGAGAGAGAGAGAGAGAGAGAGGAGTGAGGGTGGAAGTTAATTTCGTGGTGATGGTGGTGGAGATGAAGCTATATGGTTGTGTGTTTGGGAAAGAGAGAGAGAGAGAGAGAGAGAGAGAGAGAGAGAGGAGTGAGGATGAGAGAAGCTATATGGTTGTGGTAGTGAAGGGTGAGTTCGGGTATAGAGAGAGAAGAGTAAGGGAGAAAGAGAGTGTCTCAATCTGGAGGATGATGATGATTTCCTAAGGCAAGAAATTTGAGGACAAATTTTCTTAAAGAGGGAGGGAATGATGAGAATAGGCGAGGGCCATGTTTGACAATTTTGACAACCAGAAATCACTAAGATAAATACTTCCATCAGGAGTTGTTTCAGTTAAAGACTGCACAAAATTATGTCATATTTCTACAACTCTATGAAGATCCTTTGAGCCCAACTTGGAAACACTTTGGAAAAGTCCAATGCACATGATCAAGGAGAAGTTCACGGGCTGCCCAATTTTCGCTATTTTAAATTTTCGGATTTATGGTAGAATAAGTTTAGATGTTCTTTGATCTTTCTTAAGTTAGTTTGTGGGTTTTAAACACTATCTAAGTTATTATAGTGGCTAGTGTGAATTTATTTATTTTAGTTTGTAGTTATATTATAGGTAAATACACTTATCAATCCTATTGGTAAATGCGTGATAGTGGGAAGTTACTCCTATCTTTCAAGCTTAGCCTATGAGTATCCTGTACAACTCCAATTTGAGGGAATGAAGAAAATTATATGCGCAATTAGCATTTTGAGAGCTTTGTGCCTCTTGTATCTTCTTGTGGAAGATCACCTGTTTGGATCTTATCAAATGTATCCATTCTTTTGTGGCGATGCTTCACCTGGCTTACCATTTCTCCTTTCTTCTTAGAATTGAGAGTATGGCACCTTTATTTTTCAACATCGTTTTAGTTTTTGTTACTTTAGATCGTGTTTTGTTGTTGTCTTTTAATTTTATTATTCACTCAAGGATAGATCATAATTCCCATATACGCTCCGCCTCTGTCCACTCTATGCGCTTCCTCTTCGTCTTCCTCACACGAATCTAGCAGAACCACTGCAAATCTGCCATTTCCCTACTTGGGTGAGAAATTGAATTTTTCCTAATTTACCCTAATTGCTTCTCTGCTTGCTTCTGCTACCGTAACTGCTTGAATATGCCATTTCTCTGCTTGCTTTTCCGTGAGTCACGCGTATTGCATATTGTTAATTTTGAAAGCATATTGCCTAATTTCTTCTCTATTGAATCTGTTGAACTGCTTCAATTAAATAGAGTCATTAAACAAAATCATGATTTGGCTTCTCTGTTGAATTTGTTGCGGCCAGATAAGTGTAGGGAAGGAGAGGCAAGTAGGGCAGATCAAACTATTTTTGTAGGGAACGAGAGGCAAGTAGGGTAGATCAAAGTATTTGTACTTGACACCTACTACTATGTTCTTAATCTAAGGATATGTTCGGGAGGGGTTTTGGGAGGGGAAGGGAGGGGGGCTTGAAAAAGATTTGTCTATATTTTAATATGTATTTAAGATTTTAAAAAATTAAAAGAACAAATTGATAGATATCCATATAACATTTTTAATCACACTTGATTTATGTTTAGAGACATTTTATAGTTTCTTCAATTCTAAATTTAAAAATATGCCCTCCCCTCCCTCCCCCTCCCAAAACCCCTTCCCAAACATACCCTAAGGTAAATAAATATTGCCAATTATTTTCTCAAGTCAATATCTACTATTATTTTCTTACTGCATTTTTTTAGCATCCAAACTATTTTTTTAAGACAGTAAACAAATTTACATGCTTCCAAAAATTGTTATGCAAAACAAAATTTGACCCCAAACCCCAAATCCTAGATCTGCCACTGGTTTGGGGTCAAATTTTGTGTGAACATGATAATACATGCATACACGAATTTCTTGTCCATACATGCAAAGACTGCCCATACATCATAAACCCCAAACGCCATCTTTTCCTTTCTCATAAAAATCGCAATCTTTGCGTCGTCTAGTCTTCGACGAATATTCATTGATCATTAATAACATTTTTGGTAGTACTGGCTTGGCTTTGGATGCATTTATTATGATGTATGGGCGTGGTCATAACAACAAGCTCAACATTTTCAAATTCTCTGGTAATGTCTAATGACACTAAACATACTATGTATGTACATTCAAATTAAGTTAAATTCTAATAATGAATTATTAAAAAAAAAGATATAAAATTGGTAAATGTTTCGATGAAGATACCTTCCTAGATATAATTTCTCATCCAACATCAAATAAGCTGCAATAACCACAAGCAAAAGTTGAAGAGGATTGAAAATAGACACAAATAGAGGTCCCCTCATCCTTATGCACCAAGCAATAACCATAACCACAATTCCAGACATAACAATTCCCTGCATCAACATCCATTCATATGGAAAAACTTTGTTTAAGAATACAATTGATCATGACAACCAGAGGCGGATTCAGGGGGTGTTCCCCGTGTTCCTGGGAACACCCCAAATATCCTATCTTAGTGGTAATATACCCCAAATATCCTGTCTTGGTAGTAATACATTATGCCTTAATGTCATTGAAGGAACACTCTATCAACTTCACCTATATATCTTTAATCAAAACACTCACTACCAAAATTACCAAACTATCCTTTTTTAACCCACTTTTTATTTTAACTCACTTTTTATTTTTGTGTGTTCCACTTTCTCATCAACTATACATTTAATCAATCATCAACTATATCTTTAACAACTATATATCAAGTATATCGTTAATCAAAACACCCACTATCAAAATTACCAAACTAGCATTTTTTAACTCACTTTTTATTCTATCTCACTTTTTATTTTTGTGTGTTCCACTTTCAAATACATTTAATCAATCAACTATTCAACTGTCAACTATCAACTACGAGCTAAGGGATACCGAATGAGTGCACCAAATGAGTGCAAGAAGGAGGTCCCGGGTTCAACTCCCAGAAACTAACATTCCCCCATTCCCACTAACATTGCTTATCAAAAAAAACTATCAACTCTCAACTATATCTTTAATCAAAACACCCGCTACCAAAAATACCAAACTACCCTTTTTTAAACTCACTTTTATTTTTGTGTGTCCCACTTTCTCATCAACTATATCTTTTTTATATAATGACTTTTTTTATATTCTGATTTTGAATTACAACGGGAAACGCTATATATTGTTGGTATAATTTCACTACTGATAAAATATTATAATTTTTTATTTTATTTAAAAATACTATAAAGATATTTGACTAAAATCATACACATTGTCAGAATAATTATTTTATATTCTACTTTTGAGTTACAACCGGAAAATGTTACACGTTGGAATAATTTCATTACCGAGAAAATGCTGCAAAATCTTTGATTTTATATTCTGTTTGAATTACACCTTTTAGTATATTCTGTATATTTATCTGCTTGAAAAACTTATTTTAATCGCGCCAAATATATGTATTTTACTATTGATGTAAATTAATAATTTGACATTAAATCTTATAATTTATCATTGTATGTGTGAACAAATTAAATTCTATCCGACTCTATTTATACAAACAACACAACGGCAGCCGTACGTATGCACGGATATACTACTAGTTTACTCCCGAAGAAAAAGGAACACCCTAATCTAAAATCCTGGATCCGCCTCAGATGACAACACCTTTTTTTTACAAAGATAATGACAACACCTTTCTCTCTTCAATTTCTCTGTGTGCGGCTGCCTTTTTTTTTTCTTCCTAATTCTTCTGTTCTGCGTCTTCTTATTATATCCTCCCATGTGCGTGCCTCCTTTCTTTTTATAAATTATAATGCTGCCGTCCTTTTCTTTTTAGGTCATGTCATGAATTTGAATCATGGGCTTGATAATAATAATCTTGCTTTGGATCAATTTCTCACATGGGCCGTGTGCAATTGTTACATTAATAGGCTCACCACTTTATTCTTCCATTGCCTTGTATTCCATTTGTTAAATTCCCTGCATAACCACAATTCCCTGCATAACCACAATTCCAGATACGACAATTCCCTGCATCAACATCCATTCATATGGAAAAACTTTGTTTAAGAATACAATTGATCATGACAATACCTTTTTTTTTACAAAGATAATGACAACACTTAAAAATAGAAAAAGAGCATTAAAATAATGACAACAAGGATTTTGTTGCTTTTTCTTCATTATTGTTTGGTTGTTTGATACTAACGTTGGAAGTGCTGCTATTAACTCTGGGGGTGCTAATATAAATTCCGGAGCAATTGGGCCTGAGAGTTCAGCCAGGCCATAACGTACCAAGAAACTCCCATCCAAGCTTGCTGGTCATATTGTTTACAAGTGATCCAATGAAGCTATTATCCTTTATTAAGTTTGTTGCTTTATTTAGTTTATTTCCCTTATTCTAGAAGCTGTGACTCAGCATTAGTTTGTTAGAATAAAATCTATTCTGGATTCGGTTCTGATGCTATATAGATTGTACCCATCTCATTCAATGAAATCATCCATGAATTACAAGTAAAATTCTCTTCTTCTCTTTGTACTTGCTTAGGAGGCTCTCAGTACCTCGAAGCTGAGAAATTGGTTCTTAACATTGTTCTAATATTTTAATTCATTATATCGATCAACACTATATATTCATACATGAATTTCTCGTGGGAACATGACATGCACATATGTATGTATAAATAATTCCAAACTTCCAAACTTCCTATCAAAAAAAATAATTCCAACTTAGTGAGTTTCCATGCATTCCATTCTATGTCAACACAAAGAGCAATAACTGTGGATTGAATTGCTCCCATTGTGGCCATTAAAGCTGCACTTGAGTGATAGCTTGGACATTCTAGATTCAACTTAGCCCGTGCGATGTAAAGGGAAGGACGATCAAAACTAAAATGCGACACATAAAAATAAGGTAAATTTTGGGTCAGTTTAGACGAATTGACAAATAAACGTCACATACACTATCACACGTAGACACCTGGATTGGAAATCGGGAGCTGGTGTCCCATGTTGCTGAAAATTGTCATTGCACAAAGAAAAAGAGCTGCTTGTTAGGGCAAGTGAAACACCCAATAGTTTACCACGAAAGTCTGTATGATGCGATGCAACATGCCCATTTTGGTTATGGTGTGGATGCAAAAGGTTGATATTGGAAGATAGGAATGTCAACGGGGCGGGGCGGGCACGGGTATCTCACTACCCGGACTCGCCCCGTTTATTATAAATAGGCCCCGGACCCGTCCCGGACCCGCGCGGGTACCCGTTTAACGGGTTTTAAACGGATATTTTTTTAAACGGGTACCCGCAGGTACCCGCGGGTATTTGTAAATTAATAAATAAAAAACTTTTAAAAATAAAATTTGAAATACCATAGAAAATTAGTTTTTTTAACACTATTTTTTTGATTCATTTATATAAAAAAATTACGCATTTTGATATGCATTTATCGTATCAACTATTTATTAATATATAATTGTTAATGAATTGAGATAAAAAAACTAAAATTATGATAATAGAAACTTGAAAAATAACAACTAAACATTATCCAAAATATTAGGATAAAAGATACAACAAAATGTGAATAAACATCCACTTAAACAACAACAACAATAGATGATAAAAAAAAAGACTATAGATTAATTGACGGGTAGTCAAAATACCCGTTTATTTGACCCGTGGGTACCCGTTTAACTACCCGCCCCAGACCCGTGACGGGTTTTACCCGCGGGTCCGGATTTTTTGACACCCCTATTGGAAGACCATAGATTAATTTCTACCCCTTTTAAAAAGATCATCATCATTGCACCACCCATTCCAATTATTGTTCCTATCACCTTCGCCTTTCCTTCAACTACTCGCAAATTTAATCTATCCATTCTATACAAAATCATAAATAGTAAAAAATTAAAAAGAGGGAGTCATACTTATCTTTAATTTCAACTAAAGTGGTAGCGATTGATATTGAAACAACAATAAAGAAATTTCAATTAAAGAAAAAAGAAAAAGTTTTTGCTTTTTTTGTTTTATATATTATCAATCCTTGGTACTTATCAAATGCCAATTGGCTGTTTGTAATAATATATTAAAGATAGAAACCCGTAATTTAATTTAAAAAAAAAACACGTTTCCCGTACACATTTTCTTTTGCTGCTAAAAAACTTGTACATTGAGGAGAAAGCTAAATTAAAAAATATATTAAAGATAGAAACACGTAATTTAATTTAAAAAAAAACACGTTTCCCGTACACATTTTCTTTTGCTGCTAAAAAACTTGTACATTGAGGAGAAAGCTAAATTAAAAGTTTATAAAATAATAACAGAGGAGCACAAACAGAGAACTAAATGAAAAGTATATTTAGTGTTGGTGAGATATGTATGTATAATGTATGTATACCTTTTTTTACGGCAAATACATGCATTCATTAGATGAAAACCAGAACATTACAACTAGATGATCAGTCAGCAATGGGACATGCCCCGGTCACAAATTAAAGTTGCTCCTAGCTATTAGACAATACAAATCATCGGCATCAATACACAAATAAAGCACAGAGAACATTGTGGTTGCCACAGGAGAGAAGGTGTCAACAAAATCAAGGCCTAATTGTTGGGTGTACCCTTGGGCAACCAATCTTTCCTTGTACCTATCCAAAGTCCCATCTACTTTGTATTTGACCTTGTAGATCCATTTACAACCAATGTGTTTATTGTCTTGATCAGGGAGAGGTTGGAGAGTCCAAGTATTATTGGCCTCCAAGGCATTTATTTCCTCTTGCATAGCCCGACACCATTCAGCATGCTTGTATGCTTGATGGTAATACAGTGGTTCATAAATGGTGGAGACTTGGAGAATGTAATTGGTATATGGTTGGGAGAGTTTGGAATAGAACAAGTGAGGCTCAATGGGATATTTGGCTGCACAAATGTATTCTTGTAGGTATGGAGGGGGGTTATGTTCTCTAGTTGACCTATGGGGGAACAGGTGCATCTGGTGGAGTTGGCACAGGATCATTTGGTTTAGGGGAAGGGCGGTTCTTTGGGTAGGAGGGTGGGTCGTGGGTGGAAGGTAGGGGAGATGGAGGCTTACCTTTGGTTCCTGCCGAAATGGAGAGTGACGTTTGCCGGAGCTTGGGCTGCGAAGAGGTGTTGGAGATGAACAAAAGCCGCAAATCTGGAAGGAATCTAACGAACAGCCCATTGTTCTTCTTCGATGGAGGTGGTTCGGGTGGAGGGCGTGATATGAACGCCGTCGTCATGAGACAGTGAAGGGGTTGGGTCGGAAGATCAGAGTGACGGCGGTGGCTCCCATCAACAGAGAATGATGGAAGGGGTTGCGGCATCACAGATGGTGGTGTTGCAATGCAGAGAGGTTTGGGGATCTGGGTCGGGTGGGTTACGGAGGTGGAGCTCGGGAAAGGGCGGTGGGGAAGAGTTTTGTGGCCATTAGACGGAGTAAAAATAAAGAAAAAAGAAAATGAGATTTTTTTAAATAGGCACCCCCGTTGGCTCTCTCTTTGTCTCTTTCGTTCCCACTCTCGTTCTCGTTGTTGCTCTCGTTGCCGATCCCATTGAAAAAAAATTAATTTTAAACTTTTGTTAGAGGTACGTCTTTTTTTGACAATGGATAGTGGTTAAAATGATTAATTTGACCGTTGTCAGAAAAAATGATTAATTTTAGTAGTTTGATTACATTATAAAAATAGTGACTAATTTTTTTTTGGAAAAAAATGGAAATTTTTTTTAATGTTTTTGGGGAAAATAAGTGGACAAAATTTTGGAAAAAAAAAGTTGGAAAAAAAACAGTTTTTGAAAAATAAAACAGTTTTTGAAAAATAAAACAGTATTTAAAAAAAATAGTTTTTAAAAAATTAATTTAAAAAAAGAGTTTTAAAAAATAAAAATAAAACTGACAAAAAACTGAGCAATTTTGTCTTTTAATGGTGATTTTACACTTTTATCCCCAATTTTTGCCAAATGTCAAAAATTGAAAATGTCTAAATAAGTAAAATTGCTAACATGTTGTTTTATTATATTAGAGTAGAATTTTCGCCAAATATCAAAATTTGAAGATGTCTAAATAAGTAAAATTGCTAACATAATGTTTTATTATATTAGAGTAGAATATTAGAGTAGATAACGTCGATTGGACTTTCTACATTTGACTTTAATTTGAAAAGTTTATTATTGACATCACAAGCCCACGCTTTCTTTTAACAAAAAAAAGTAAAACAGATAATCGACATCACAACATCATAACCCATTCTTTTATCTCTCTCTCACTCTTCTCTCACTCACTCTTATCTTTCTCAATTTTCTCTCTATCTCTCCCATCTCTACTCTCTCTCTCTCTCTCTCTCTCTCTCTCTCTCTCTCTCTCTCTCTCTCTCTCTCTCTCTCTCTCTCTCTCTCTCTCTCTCTCTCTCTCTCTCTCTCTCTCTCTCTCTCTCTCTCTCTCTCTATCTATCTATCTCTTCAATTAACTATGTAAGAAAAGAATAGGTTGGTCAAATTACCAATTTGCCCTTTTAATTCCTTTCTTTGTTGAGGGAAAATTTGGAAAATCTATTATTATTTTCATCTCATATTTTATTTTTGTGGGTCCCACATTCTCACATAATTTTTTAAACTTTTTTATTTCACATTTAAAACCCATTCTTTTGTCTCTCTCTCACTCTTATCTTTCTCAATTTTCTCTCTATCTCTACCATCTCTACTCTCTCTCTCTCTATCTATCTATCTATCTATCTCTCTTCACATTTTTATTTTTTATTCTATCTACAGTCTATTTAATCAAAGTACTAATCATCAACTATCTATTTATCAACTATCTATTTAATCAAACAACTAATCATCAACTATATCTATTTATCAACTATCAACTATCTATTTAATCAACTCAATCACTACCGAAAATACCAAACTACCCATGTCTAAAATATTGGACGAGAAAATATATTTACTATTATAAATGGTTAGTTTGTTGTTTTTTTATAAATATTTTTTTATCTTGCTTTTGAGTTTTAACGGGTAAACGTTACATGTTTTTTTATAAGAAAAATTGTATCAAACGTTACATGTTGTTGATATATTTTCATTATTTTTGATTTAATTTCTTATGGGGAAATGTAATACGTCGATATAATCATTTGTTGAGCCGCGACAAGAAATAACTAGATATTGTCAAAAAAAGTGTTTTTTATTTTTTAGTTTCAGCGGATAAACATTATATGTTGTTGCTATAAGTTGACTTAATTTTGTATGGTGGAACGTTACACATTATCAGAATCATTATGTTATATTATGCATTTGATTCAACGTGAAAAAGTTACACATTGTTATCATAATTTTATGACAGAGAAAATATATTTTGTAACGATAAAAAATGTCAAATGAAGAAAATACTCTAAAGCTGTAAAAATTCAGTTCTTAATAACTTGAAAGATTTATTGTAATTGAAATCTGTCTAAGTCTATTTATACAAAGAATATGATGTTACCCGAGCGTATGCACGGGTATACTTCTAGTTTCAATTAACTATTTAAGAAAAGAATGGGTTGGTTAAATTACCAATTTGCCCTTTTAATTCCTTTCTTTGTTGAGGGCAAATGTGGAAAATCTATTATTATTTTATCTCATATTTTATTTTTGTGGGTCCCACTTTCTCACATAATTTTTTAAATTTTTTTATTTCACATTTAAAACTAATTCTTTTGTCTCACACTCTCTCTCACTCTTATCTTTCTCAATTATCTCTCCCATCTCCACTCTCTCTTTATCTATCTATCTATCTATCTATCTATCTCTCTTCACATTTTATTTTTTTATTCTATCTACAGTCTATTTAATCAAAGTACTAATCATCAACTATCTATTTATCAACTATCAACTATCTATTTAATCAAACAACTAATCATCAACTATATCTATTTATCAACTATCAACTATCTATTATCTATTTAATCAACTCAATCACTACCGAAAATACCAAACTACCCATGTCTAAAATATTGGACGAGAAAATATATTTACTATTATAAATGGATAGTTTGTTGTTTTTTTATAAATCTTTTTTTATCTTGCTTTTGAGTTTTAACGGGTAAACGTTACATGTTTTTTTATAAGAAAAATTATATTAAACGTTACATGTTGTTGATATATTTTCATTATTTGTGATTTAATTTCTTATGGGGAAATGTAACACATCGATATAATCATTTTTTGAGCCGCGACAAGAAAGTGCTAGATATTGTCAAAAAAAATATTTTTTATTTTTTAGTTTCAGCGGATAAACATTATATGTTGTTGCTATAAGTTGATTTAATTTTGTATGGTGGAACGTTACACATTATCAAAATAATTATATTATATTATCATATTATGCATTTGATTCAATGCGAAAAAGTTACACGTTGTTATCATAATTTTATGACTGAGAAAATGTATTCTGTAACGATAAAAAATGTCAAGTGAAGAAAATACTCTAAAGTTGTAAAAATTCATTTCTTAATAACTTGAAAGATTTATTGTAATTGAAATCTGTCTAAGTCTATTTATACAAAGAATATGATGTTACCCGTGCGTATACACGGGTATACTTCTAGTTTCAATTAACTATTTAAGAAAAGAATGGGTCGGTCAAATTACCAATATACATCTACATTCGTCTCACTCACTAATCTTTTTTCTCTTCACTCTATCTTTTTTTTAGTTAGTTATCTTTATATAAAAAGCGAGGGTAGTCTACATTCTTCTCCCGCTAATCTTTTTTGTTTTTCATCTTTTTTCTCTCACTTCTTTATTCTATCTACTTTTACTTAGTTTTTTCAACAAATTTTTTTGTTAGTTATGATTCTCACTTGGGCTATGGACTTTAGCCCACTTCTATTACTAGTTTTGTCATCGAAAATATTTTTATTAATAAAATTTAAATCTAGAATCTTAGTAATGACAACATCAATTACACTTTATTTTGGTTTAGACATTGCGCAAACCCAAGAAAATAACAAATAAATAATGACTTAAATAAAAGGCAAAAATACACTGCAGGTCCTTTAAGTTATGTATTTGTAACAAGTTGGTCCTTTAAGTTTTTTTTGTAACAAGTAGGTCCTTTAAGTTATCTAACGTGTTCATCGTTGACCTTTTCTGGGCTAAATCATGTTATAGGTTCAGTCGTTTTGAAACTGGTAGTGTTATGTTAATCCAAAAATTATGAGGGTTAGTGATTTAGAAAGTAGACTTAATTCTGGTCATTTTGGCACCAGTTTGGTTGAATTTGGAGTTGTGTAGCTCGAGTTATAGGTCTCACAAGTTAGGGTAAAAGTCTGGGCTAAATCTTGGTATAGGTTCAGTCTTTTTGAAACTGGTAGTGTTCTGTTAATCCAAAAATTATTTGAGTTAGTGATTTAGAAAGTAGACTTAATTCTGGTCATTTTGGCACCAGTTTGGTTGAATTTGGAGTTGTGTAGCTCGAGTTATAGGTCTCACAAGTTAGGGTAAAAGTCTGGGCTAAATCTTGGTATAGGTTCAGTCTTTTTGAAACTGGTAGTGTTCTGTTAATCCAAAAATTATTTGAGTTAGTGATTTAGAAACTAGACTTAATTCTGGTCATTTTGGCACCAGTTTGGTTGAATTTGGAGTTGTGTAGCTCGAGTTATAGGTCTCACAAGTTAGGGTAAAAGTCTGGGCTAAATCTTGATATAGGTTAAGTCTTTTTGAAACTGGTAGTGTTCTGTTAATCCAAAAATTATTTGAGTTAGTGATTTAGAAACTAGACTTAATGCTGGTCATTTTGGCACCAGTTTGGTTGAATTTGGAGTTGTGTAGCTCGAGTTATAGGTCTCACAAGTTAGGGTAAAATTCGGAAAATTTAAAAAGGTCAACGATGAACACGTTAGATAACTTAAAGGACCTACTTGTTACAAAAAAAACTTAAAGGACCAACTTGTTACAAATACATAACTTAAAGGACCTGCAGTGTATTTTTGCCTAAATAAAACCAACAAATAAACATTTTGTACTCAAGAACTACATAGCATTTGAATTCTCCATCGTAATAGGATATACAATAGGAGCAGGGGCCACTCCATTCAAAGTTAGTAATATAATTTTGTGCAATTTTTTTAGAAGTGGCCTTTTCAAAAGAATGTCATGGAGTGCTAATACATCCCCACACATAATCGATTCCTAAAGCCAGAATCTGATTTTCAAGACCCATTTTTGTTTTAAGAGAAATATTTCAATTTCTGCCCTACTAATTAAATATTGAAGGCAACTTCATTGACTATGAGAAATCTCCAAAATTTTCGGTCGCTACAAACACCAATTTGAAGAATATGCTTATTGGCTCATCTATTGCCACCACATTTTGTACAATGTCATTGGCTTTTTAGCTTGCCGCCTCCCTCTAACTCCATTGCCCTCTCACTTTCGATCCCAACTCTACTTCTCCTTTTCTCCTTCACGTGTCTACTATTCTATTGCAAGGTTTCTTCAATCAACTCATAAACATTTCAAATATTAATATTTTATATAAACAATAATTAAAAAAATAATAATATATTACCAATATTATCTAAGAATATAATCAAATACCAATTTTATATAATTCAATTACTCAAAAACACATAAGAATTTAAAATCATTAAACTTATCATTCGTAAAGCAAACAAATATTAAAGAAACACTATATATGAAAATATAGTCTTTCTATTGAGTGGATCGAAAATTCCAAAGAGGTTTGAGTAAAAATTATATTTGGGGACGGGGGGGGGGGGGGTGAATCAAACATTGGTGACGGTGATGGAGCACCAAAACTTGATGAGGATAAAAATGACTCTATTAAATTCTTATTGACTTTATTGTCTATTTAGATGTTAATCTTCTAAGTTTTAAATTTCTTTTTCCTCGTGCAAATTTCTTTTTTTTAATCATGTACATGTTTTTCTTTTAACTTTCTATTATGTCATTATATATGTATATAACTAATACGAGTCCGTGCATCGTATGGGGCTAGGGGCTAGTATATTGATAAAGGGATTTAATTTTCCAACCCCCACCTTTAGTCCATATACCACCACAATTCTCTAAACTTTCCATTTTTCCCCTCAACCCTTAAAAAAAATTCAAAATTTATCGTTGATGAACGACGATGATGACCGACGGTCAGTGTGCTATCTCTTGAGTGATGGGTTGATAGAGTGTTCATTTTGGAGGGTTTGAAAAATCAAACAATCAAGGGTAATAAAGCAGAGAAGTGTTGGTGTGAAAGAAATGAGTGTAAGGGTGTGTATTTATAGCGATTTTTGTTGAGTGTGTGTCGTTGATCAATATTGTGGATAATAAATCTAGACCGTTGAAATTCTATCAGTTGAGGCACGCTTATCAATGCGTACATTAAAGTGTTTTGACCGAATGTATGTCATTGATCAAAAGTGTCGCTGATCCAGTATTTTTAATATTAAATTTTGATTTTAATAATTAATAGAAATAGTTTTAAAAAAATTTACCTTCCAGAGTTATCTCTTGGACATAACTCTGGAACGAGAAAAATGAACTTCCGAGTTTATGCTTGTACATAATTTCGGAAGGTATATTTTACATTCCGGATTTATATATTAAAACATAAATCCGGAAGAAAAAAATAGTGTCTCGATTTATGTTTTAAAAGACAAATCCTGAAATATTTCTGAAAATTGTTCCGAATTTACCTTTTTAACACATAAATCCGGGAAAATAAAAAAAAAGTAATTTCAACATTATATTTTGATTATTTAATTGAGGATAAAATGGGAATTTACAAAAATGTGGGGGTATGTGGGCTATAGGTGGGGGTAGAAAAATTAAAACACATTGATAAATTGTTGACTATATTTTTATATAGGGTCATCCAAAACAATTTGGAGGCCCAGCTCAAATCTTAAAAATTGGGCCCCTAATTGTTGACTAACTTTTTTTCATGAATCATATACTAATTTTTTCATGAATGATAAAGTTTTTTCTTGAGAAGTGCATATTCGGAGTCAGAGCGGGCAAGTTTTTGGGGTTCTTTTTAATGGAGCGGGGAATTGAGGCGAATCCAGATAAATGCAGAGCGGTGACAGAGATGAGGCCGCCCACTAGTAAAAAAGAGATCCAGAAGTTGAACGGGATGATAGCCGCTCTCTCGCGATTCATTTCAAAAGCAGCCAGCAAGTCCCTCCCGCTCTTCAAATTGCTAAAGAAGGAGGCTCAGTTTGAGTGGTCGCCCGAGTGTGACCAAGCTCTAGACCAGCTGAAGGAGGCTTTGTTGCAACCGCCTATCTTGACGACACCAGAACCCGGAGAAACGTTGTATCTCTATCTATCCATCAGTGATGAAGCTTTAGCGGCCGTGCTAGTACGGGAGGACGAGTCAAAGCAGAATCCCGTATATTTCGTGAGTAAAGCGCTCCAGGGACCAGAGCTCAGGTACCAAAGAATTGAGAAGCTAGCCCTGGCGCTGATTGTGGCATCTCGAAGGCTGAGATCATATTTCGTGGCCCACCAGATCGTCCTCAGAACGGATCAGCCCATTCGACAGATCTTGCATCGACCAGACCTAGCCGGAAGAATGATTAAATGGGCAGTGGAACTCTTTGAGTTTGGCATCAAGTATGAAACCAGAACGGCTACTAAAGCACAAATCCTGGCGGATTTCACGGCCGAGATGACCCCAATCCAGGAAGAAGGGCCTGAACCGACCTGGACACTGTATGTGGGTGGCTCCTCCAATAGCAAAGGGAGCGGGGCAGGCTTGATCCTAGAAAGCCCAGAAGGAACGATGGTTGAGGTCTCTTTGACATTTTCGTTTTCCACCTCAAACAACCAAGCTGAATATGAAGCGTGCATTGCTGGACTCATGCTTGCCCGTGAATTCAAGGTGCAAAGAGTCGAACTCCACTCAGACTCTGTCTTGGTAGTATCACAGATTAATGAGACGTTCGATGCAAAGGGTGAAGTGTTACGGAGATACCTTGCTAAAGTAAGGGAATTGCTCGAGCAGTTCAACCACGCCGAAGTTCAACACATTCCCAGATCAGAGAATGCAAGGGCCGGTGTGCTTTCAAAACTGGCCAGCACGAAAACTCCAGGAAATCACAGAAGTGTAATCCAGAAGGTCCTCCCCCAACCCAGCGTCCACCTTGAAACAGCTCCAAACTCAGATGTTTGCATGATCGACCTTGACGAGACATGGATCAACCCCATCCTAAAGTATATCAGGGACGGGGAAGAGCCAGACGATCTAAAGAAGGAGGCCCTGACACGTAGACGAGCATCGTCTTACTCGGTCATCGAAGGAAGATTGTTTCGAAGAGGATTCTCTATGCCTCTACTGAAGTGCCTAACACCAGATGAGGCCGACTACGTTTTGAGGGAGATCCATGAAGGAATATGTGGGAACCACCTGGGAGCACGGGCTCTAGAAAAAAAGGCACTGAGGGCAGGTTACTATTGGCCCACGATGGACGAGGATGCAAGCAAGCTGGTTAAAAAATGTGACAAGTGTCAGAGGCACGCTGACGTGCTCATCGCTCCCCCGGTTGAATTAAACAGCATAACCGCACCTTGGCCGTTCTCCTGGTGGGGGATCGATCCCTTGGGTCCGTTCACGGTCGCCCCGGGACAGCTGAAGTACCGAATCCTAGCAGTAGACTACTTTACCAAGTGGATTGAAGCCGAGCCTTTGGGGACCATCATGTCCAGAAACTGTTTGAAATTCTTTAAAAAGAGTATATTGGTCCGGTTCGGGGTTCCAGAGGTATTGGTCTCAGACAATGACACTCAATTCACAGATAAGAATTTCTAAGAGTCCATGGTAGAGCTAGGAGTGAAGCAGCGCTTCACCTCCGTTGAACACCCGCAGACGAACGGCCAAGCTGAGCGCGAGTTGAAGAGAAGGTTAGATGAAGCCAAAGGCAGATGGGCAGAAGAACTCCCCTTCGTTCTATGGGCATATAAAACGACCCCCCACTCGACAACGGGTGAGGCCCCATTCAAGATGGTCTACGGGATAGATGCACTCATTCTGGTGGAAATCGGAGAGCTTATTTAGAGGACGGCTAACCCAAAATCATCTGAGCAGAACGACGAAGCACTCAGAGAAGAGCTCGACCTAATTGAAGAACTGCGCACCAAGACTTCATTAAGGGAAGCACTTGTGATACAAGGGATGGCAGCTAGATACAACGCCAAGCTCGTTCCAAGGGACTTCTTAGTTGGCCAACTCATGCTAAGAAAGGCGACAGTAGGACAGAAGAACGCAGCTCAGGGAAAGCTCGGCCCAAATTGGGAAGGACCCTATCGAGTCATCTCGAAGACGGGGAAGGGTGCTTACCAGCTCCAGACCATGAGCAGGGGACTAGTGCCAAGGACCTGGAATGTTGTAAACCTTAGGCATTATTTTGTTTGATTAAACTGTATCATTGACAAGAGCTCTTGTAACACGATTAATCAAGTTAACTGGGCGGGACACTCTTTTTTCCCACTGGGTTTTTATCGAGGCCCGTCCGACCATCAATAAAGATGGAATATTTTCTTATGATCGTTCGTACATTTACATTTTGTTCATAACAAGTAAAAGATTGCCAGGCGAGTTAAGTTCAAATCGAGTTTGATAAACTACTAAGTAAGTCAGAACGTGCTTAGTCGATCTAAGTTAGACGCGATGCGACCTCAAGAGATGGTCGCACCTCCAAGGACGAGTTCAATCTGGACAGAAGTCTAGTAAACTGTCTGAGGACGAGTACTCGAATAAAAATAAAGAAAGAACGATTATCGATTATCAATTGAGCGATAAAGTCATCAATAGAGCATGAAATTAGAAAAATAATCGAAATAAAGTACATAGATAAAAAAAAGGGGCGAGCCCCAACGAAGTACATATTACATAAAAAAAGGGGCGACCAACAGGCCGCCCTAGACGAAAGTACAAAGAAATTGTTACAAGTTAAAAAGGACGTTCAAAGACAACAACTTCCTCTCTCACGATGTTCCCCTGCTCGTCCTTGTCCGCGGGGTAGACAATGCGACCATTCTTGAGGGAGGGGGAGGGGTTGATAATGTTGGGATCGATCTCCAAGGTGGGATAGACACATTGCACCTAGGCCAAAGCCTCTTCAAACCGCTCCTGGCAAATAGCAAGGGTTGACTCAACCACCCGGTCGCATTCCTCCTGAGCCTCATCCTGCTCTTTTTCTAGGGTGCCGACGTTCTTCTTAAGCTCAGCGACCTCTTCAACCAACCCCTCGACCCGGCCGGACAGCTCGTTCACCTTGGATACTTCCAGCTGTGTCCTCCTCTCGGCCTCAGCTTTGGCGGTCAGGGAATCGTTCCTCTCTTTGGTCGTGGTGGAAAGGGTCTTCCTTGTTTCATCAAGAGCATCGGCAGTAGGCTTGAGAGCGGCCTCAGACTCTTGAAGTTTCTTCTTGGTGGCCTCCAGCTCCTCCCGTAACTTTGAGATAAATCCATAGGCACGGTTTAGCTTATCAGTTTTGTCTAAATTATCACTTTCCAACCACAAGTTTTGGGCGAGGAGTCTATTACCTGCAGTCTGATCCGCCTCTCCTTGCTTCAATTTAGCGATCAGGCGAGAATCGGCCTTGTCCACTTTTACCATAAAGAGAAGAGGGTCTTGGCGGAAGCGGTCGAAGTCCACCTCAGAGACCTCATCCAAGTCGAGGCCAGAGATCGGCCTCCTCTGAGCTTCTTTTGCAGCCTTAGCCCTCTTCGATGGAGGGTCAACCCCGGAGTCGTTCCCAGTAAGATCAACAGCGAGGAGAGAGTGATCCCTCTTCTTTCCAGAGCTGGGGTTGACAGGTGTGCTGTTTTCCCCTTCATCGGCAGCAATGGCAGCTATACCGACCGGGAGGGGAGGTTCGACAGAGGAAGAGGGAGCGGGTTGAGATCTTCTGCCTTTCCCAGCCTTCCTCGTGAGTTCCTCATATCCCATGCCCGCCATTTCACCTAAAAACGAAGAAAGAATGGTCAGGACCCTAAAAAAAAGAAAGAAGAAGTAGTGGTCGCACCAAGAGCGACGCACAAACCAGAATCGTCCCGTGCTCGTATCAGCTGATAACACTTAATCAATTCCTCGTCCATCCAGGAAGCCATGTTCTCAAGCAGTCTCAAGGTCTCCAGATCGCCCTCGGTAAGTTTGCAACGTGTTCTATAAGTGCCTGGGGGACGACGGTAGTGTGCGTACGTCCACGCAATGGGAAATTTGTTGCTGCTTACGCGTCCCCGAGCGTCCAGAGACCCGACCATCTTGCGAGATTCCTCGCAAACGGGTACAACCCACATGAAAGAAAGCTTCCAGGGCTTCAATGAATCGGAGTAAGGTTTGAAAATTTTGAAGTTCAGCTGCCCCTTGATACTTAGATGCTCCCACCGGTTTCTATTACTCCCAGGTTCCGGCCGCCTGCTCATCTCGAAAATCTTGAAGAATAGAGACCGAGAGCAGTCGCGCCCCATTACTCTCATTAGCTGCTCGAACACCTTGATGAAGGCCCACGAGTTTGGGTGCAGTTGGGACGGAGCGACTCCAAGGTAACGAAGGATGGAACGTTGAAAAGAAGTAAACGGGGGACGAACCCTCATGTCGCAAAGAACGTTCGCATACATAGTGAATTTGAGAGAGGAAGGGACTGTGGCCACGTGCTCGTCCGGAGAAGGACCTTCCACCGCCCATATTTGACCCGGATCGCCTATCATGTTTGCGAAATATTGAAGTACCTCATCCCCGGGGCGAAGGATCGAGGGTACGTTGTTGAGCACGGTCAAAGAAATCCAAGAGCGATCTTCGCCAATCACGCCTCCCCAGTCAGGATCCCCTACTTCGTCAACTTGATGCGAGTCCCGCTCCGAACGAGCTGAGGTAATAGCAACATGGGCGGGGGTATTCCCGGCCTCGGATGGTTCAACAGTATCTCCACACGAAGCAGGGCGAGTACAAGTTTCGGCCAACCGAACAGAGGACTGCCGGGAATGCGGGCGGTTTGCTTTGTCCGCGCCAGAGCCAGATTTGAAGTGATCCTGCAAGGAGGGGGCAAGAAAGTCAGACCACCTATAGATGACCTACAGAAGGGGGCGACAAGGTCGACCCCAGGTCTGACACCCCCTGCTCGCTAACATCGGATTAAAAAGCAAAAATCAAAAATCAAGGCTTGAAACTAATGACAAGATAAGTACCTGGAGTTGGAGACAAGTTGGTCGCGCTGGAAATTACAAGAAGAAGGCGGTCTGGAGTTGAATCGCGTCGGAGTGAGAAGTCGCTCACCGGAGAACACCTCGCTAGAATATCACCGGAAACCTGGTCGCTCACCGGAGAATATAAGTCGTTCTCAAAGCAGAAATGCGAGAAAGCAAAATGAGAAATGAAGGAAGGGTTCCCCATATATAGAGGAAGCAGACCAGGAATCGAAGCGACATGACCCTTCGCTTCCAGCATTAATGACGCCCCTCGAAAATTGAACCATCATCATTGCGCGCCCCCGTTGGGAAACACAAAATGTCACGACTGTCACATCGAAAGGCGAAACATCACGTCCATCGAACTCAGAATGCCACGTCATTAAAGGGCAAGGAGGAACCCGTTGGTTGGGCATGAATGTAAGTCGCCTCAGCGCAGGCGACCATACAAAGAAAAAGTCGCTCCTTTGGGGGAAATCGTTCTCAGGCCTGAACCCGTCCCTATGGACGGCTTCGGCTTGGGGGGCAACTGTTCTGGACTGGGCCGGAGCCCAATGTTGTCACAAGACCGACCGCGAGCGGCCCAATTAGCGAAGTAGAGAGACATGACCTAGATCCACAAGATCAACGGCTGAGATCAAGCCGTACGCGATCCGACGGTCGCCCGCAGAGTCTCTGGCACTATATATAGAGGTTCGACCTTAGCTGATAGGTACGCTTTTTACACATAATGTTACTCTGCTCGAATATTACCCCCACTGACTTAGGCGTCGGAGTGTCATCGCAGGTACAACCCGTCGAAGCACTGAACGCGACCAGCAACGACCCAAGCAACGAGCGACCTCAACGAGCCGGTAACGTGACCAGGCGAATCAAAGGAACTGATCGTCCACATTGGGGCTCAGATCAGAAACTAAGAGGAATCTCATAAATCCTCCAAAGACAGCCCAAACCAAAACCCGCCTTTGCAGGAATGTCAGCACAACAGTTTGAATCTCTACGAACATGTCTCCACAGGATCTATGTCAAGCCGACTAGAATGTATTTAATGCCCCGAAGAAGCTGGCTAAGACCATGAAATAATTGTCATACGCGTGTTTTCTTGACGTTAAGAATTGAAATTCATAAGAAGTTATACATTGGGCCCGTTTGGATAAACAACTTAATTAAGCGCTTATGGCATAAGCGCTTATTTATAAGTTGTTTATATAATAAATGATAAAATAATGTTAAACTATTTTTCTATAAGTCATGAGCTGTTTTCATTAACTATTTTATGGAACTTATGGAAATTAGCTGAAAACAGCTTATGAACATGTTATAAGTTGTTTTAATAAGCTCTCCCAAACAGTCTCACAAGTGCATATACAGTTATACTTATACCAGTAGATAAGGTCAAATAAGCCGATCCAAATGGGCTCACAAGTGCATAAACAGTCTAGACTATAACATTTTGACCCTACGGCAACGCTTGAAAACCGTTGTGTAAACCCGAAAAACCGTTGCATTTACTTTCGGCAACGGTTTTGAAACCGTTGTTTCTGCGAGCGTTGCCTAAACTATAGGCAACGGTTTTTTGTGACCAAAGGCAACGTAACCCTAAAACCGTTGCCATTGACAGCTTAAATACAACAGTTTTTATTTTCACACAAAGGCAACGGGATAAAACCGTTGCTAGTTATAGCAACATTTAAAAATCATTGCCAAGTTGTTAGCCTGCATTTTCGACGGGCTAAAATTAAATGCAGTCAACAAGGTTTGACTTAGCAAATTCAAAGAGAAGGATCATATTTCGACACCAGGAAATGATAGCCAAGAGAAATCAGCTAAGTTCCTAACTTAGTGAAATTTGGGGAGCTAAGGCCAATATTTCGACAGAAAGAAGAATGTTAGTCGAGCAACAAGCCAAGTCAAAGAGTATGTCGAAGGTTGAAGCAGTTAACTTGTCGAACTAGCAGTTATTCTATTTTAGAAAACCGCCGAGCGGTTAGAGTTTTATTTTTATTATAAATAGTAGTTCTCTCGTTGAGAATAAGGTCGCAATTCATTTTATACAAAGTTCAGAAAAACACTCATACTTCCGCGTTAGAGAAAACGAGTCAAGTACAAACAATGTATGTGATCTGTGTACCAATCCTTTAAATTCAGCAATGTATTTACCATTCCTTTAAAAGAATTCTGCAGTTTACTTGTTCTTCTTTACGAATTCCTGCAATCTACTGCTTTTAATCTTCTTTTCTTCATTTACACTTCCTGCACTTTACTGCAATTCATTATATTTCTGCATTTCTTTTCTTAAACACTTGTTCATTTCATTATCATTTTCTTTCATTAAAAAACGACTATCATCACCCTTTTTTTAAAACAAACCGCAAACATTAGTAAAAAACTTACCACAAATGTTCTGAGATGTTTCTAATTGGACTCGCAAGCAACACACACGTGTAACTAGCGGTGTTTACCAAAAATTGCGGTAAACACAAGTATGGCAACACTGAAAAACCGTTGCGTTAGTTATGACCGTTGTCTATAATCAGCACACACAACGGTTCAAAACTGTTGCCATAGATGATAAAAAATTACAAAAAATAATAATAGATTCATGCACTATATATACGTACATACACTAATTTTCTCTTTTATCAAATTAAACCATCATCTGTGAGTAATTGAGGATACGAGAAAATAGACACTTTTCCAGTTTCCTTACAACTGATAGAGTCAGTATAGGGAAGAATGAACATGGATTTTCAAAAGCTTGTCAACAAAATAACATAATGTCATAAATGAATCTATTCAAACTGAAGTACCATATGTGAGTGCACAAGAAATCGCCACTCTTCCAGTTTCAATACAATTAATGAAACTATTTTACACAAAGGTTGCTTTCTTGCAAATAAAACAATGAGTATGAATGAAAGAATAACCATAGACTCCCATGAAAGAATAACCAGTTTCAGGGAAAGGAGTGATATCCTGAAACACCTGCAACCTGCTTCTCCTTGTTAGCTGTTTCTCCTCAGACAATGAACCTCTTTCCTTTGTCAGTTTTGGATTGAAACACAATGAACGCCTTACTGTTGGATTCCTTGACAAACCGCCGACACTCCCATAGACTAAGTTTGAGTTTTCATTTTCATCATTAAACACTTGACTATCATAATTTGTATATTCATTGAAGAATTCCTCTTCTTCTACTATGTCTGCCCAACTCTTCTTCTGGAGTGGTTTTATATTTCCTGAGGCAAATGCATGAGGATTAATTAATAAATCAAAGGGCTCTTGCCCGATGAAATGGATATTAAAAAAATTGGTAAAGCAGTATATCATACAAAGATTTCACTACCTTGATTTTGGTCTGTGACAGAAGAAGTGGCAAGTGTATTGGCACCATCCACAACCATTTCATGTTTTGTAGCATATTTGTCATTCTCAGTGAACTGAATAGCTGATTCTGTGTTCAAACTGTGTAGTGAACTGAAACCCCTTACTGTTGTATCTTCATGCTTTACTGTTTCCGCAGTGTCTTCCAATGTCCTTGCCCTCCGCATTGCATTTCTAGGTGAAGACATACCATATTGTATCGAGTTTGACTGCATATTCCCATTAGAACTCTGAAATGAAGGTTTAGGGTCAGAATGGATATCTCTCCAAATTGCATCAAACATATTGCCAAATTGCACTGCTTGTTCCTATCAACCTCAAAAGACAGTGCTTTTCTGGAGAAACAAATTAGGAATAATTACTTTCCCTTTAAAGAAAAAAATAAAATAAGAAATGCATTTTCATTCCATCTAAATCTCACCTATAATGTTCTTCAGCCGTTTTGTAGTCACCTTTTTGCAAGTAAGCCTAGGCCAAGTTCCCCAATATCCTACATTGATAGAGAAATGTTCAGCATCAAGCAAGGGTATAAGGCCCATAAATTGTATATAAAGCGACAATAAGTAAAGCATAGATGAAATGTACACCTTGATATCTCTTGTTCAGCAGTTATTTGAATTTTCTTCCCTTGAGATCTCGTTTGTTTTGTCGTCCTTCCAACAAATGTCACTCCATCTTCAATTTGCTTCAATTTGTGATGAAGCATGTCAATCTCCTCGTCAGCCCTTCCTGACAACATACATAAGCTGTTAAACACATGGATCTATAATCCTTCCCCAGTCAATGCAGTTTGCTAGAAAAGAAGCAATAAACAAAAGAAATCCTTAGTCCTTACCTTGTACAGTTCAACCAAGATGTTGTTCAGAGACTCCTGAGAATTCACATGTACATTGAAAATGTTGTAGTGTAAGCACTAACCCAATCATTTGATAGGGCCCATATATATTACTAAATATAATCAATTAATGGAAAGCAGATGTGAGGTTCTGAGAATTGCAGCAAATATAGTAAAAAAAATGTTGAAAGAATTATGCAATTGAAGACCAATTAATACATTTTCACACAAAGTTCAAAGAAATATCTTGACTCCAAGTTGCCACACTCTCAAAATCAATGTTGAGGCTGGCAGTTGTTGCGGGCGCCGGGCGGCCATGGTTATCGCCTAACGAGGGTTAATGGAGGTAAGGGAGGGTTAACAGGAGGTTAGTTGCTGAATCTGATATAAATTATATAATGTACTTATAACCTTATAAGAAGGCCACGGTAGGAACAGTATATAGGTACTGTTTATAAGTTTTGTCCTCTAGTAAACGCATTTATATATATCTTTGAATATTAGTAACATTCAGATAATGATCATCATATTTGAAGTTCATAGTTGTCCTAAAGGGAACTGTTGCTAATTTTCATAAAAAATACATCAAGACCAAGCCTAAATTCCAAATATCAATGATTGTCTATATGACTTGATGAAACACTATTTGACATCCTCCAAATAAACACTTTCCAAAGTAAGATCCATTAGTTAGTCTTTAGTTTTTCACTAATCCTTTAACAACCATATATATATATATATATATATATATATATATATATATATATATATATATATATATATATATATATATATGAGTCCTACAATATCATTTTCTATTTCATTTTTGTATTATCCCATTTAAATTTTAAAGAACCCTCAATGTCCAACATTGGCCATTCACATGTTACCGCATATCAACTTCACAATCTCATATCCTAAGTTCCTAACAGATAGACTTCAACATCAAAGCATGATAAGACTTGGAAAAGGAAACAAAAATTAAATTACCCTAGAACCATGTATGGAAGCTATGTTACCAACCTAGAAAGAAGAATTATAAAATGTAGATTTTTAGAGTGTGAAATTAAAATGCATGATATACACAAATGCTCAAGGCTACAGCATAAGCATTTTGTTAAGAAATGAGCCATTTCCGAAGGCCAAATTACCTGTCTAGTTGTTGGGGCCCTACCCCAAGAAATTCGGATCACTTGTTGACCTATCATCTTTCCCTGCATCTTCTGAATGGCTTCTTCAGCAGATGCTCTACAGACATCAGATATGGGAAAGATTAAGTGAACCAGCACATAATAGAATTAAGGGAAAAATATAAAGATCATGAAAGAGCTCAAGATGCATGGCAAAATAAGGTCACATGAAACTCAATTCCTTTGAAAGGCAGTATTGACACTACTATTTAGTTTCAAAATATTTCACATAAATACTTCAATGCTTAGAGATTAGGAAGGAAAGAAGACCTAGTCCCAAAACCACATCCTTTGCCAGCTTGAACTTTGACAGAGATAATATCTCCAAATTGAAGAAAGTTTTGCTTCAGCTCCTCCTCTGAGACATTAAGATCCAAATTACCAACAACAATCTACATTGCAAAAGTATGTAAGAGTACCATAGGAAATGAATATCTCAAAAATATTAGGTCAAGATGACTTACAGTAGTATTATTTACGTCATATTCCGGTGGAACTGTATTCACTGGAGCAGTGTACGCCGGCACTGGATAAATTGCTGCCAAGCAAGGAGACCAATGGATAACGTAATAATGTATCTCAACATATTCTTATATATGGTGAGTTATAATTACTTGTATTAAAAATTTTTAAAAAGTTATATGGACAACAATGTAAGACAAAGTGACTTGTAAGGGATACTACTCATTATATTATTGAAGATAAAGAGTATGAAAATTGCTTACTCTATCTAGAAATCAATCACTGCAACAAAACTCCCAGCAGCTGCTACAATCCCAGCACCAGCCACAATCCCAGCACCAGCCACTTCATGGCATCTCAGTGAGACAAATCATTACTTGAAAATAGAAACAACATATATATACACCCAAATAAAAAATAAACAAAGAAAATCAGCTCACCATAAATCAGCTTCTCAATCAACAACTTTGCACAGGAATAGAACCATCTCTGCTTTTGAATTGAACCAAAAATACAAGGGGACTCATCTTCTTTAACAATATAATGCACATTCTCCTACTTCAATACCTTACACAAAAAGACAAGGTTTTAACAATTAGGAGAAAATGTAATTAAATTATTGAATACAACCAAATCAAATACAAATATGTATGGATATGTATCTAACAACAGTCTATTATCCTTCACAACAAGACCAACTTTGATTTATTGAATTTTTTCTACCTCAATCAGTTCTCGTGCAATCTGAGGTGAAATATCAACAGCTTTCTGGTAGCACTCGTAGCAGCGACAGAATTCCCATCCGATTAGCAAAAAACAAATCAGATTAGCAACCAAATCAAACAAGTTAGATACAAAAATAGTCAACAAAAGTAACCGATTAGCAAACAACAAATCAGACCTAAAAAATTAGTATCAACCATAACCCCACCAAAAAAATTTAGTGAAGGCCACATTTCCTTCTCAACAAGCCCTAAACCCAGTCCCCTAAATTTTTTCAAATCTCTCTCTAATTTTAGGTTTAATCATACACGCCTCTACACATCAAACTCTGAGAGAGAGAGTGAGAGAGGCGCACCAGAGAGAGGAAAAACCTCCTCATTTGAGTTCACCGAAATCGTTAGAGAGAGGGGGGGACCAGAAAGAGGGGGGAAAACCAAAGAGAGGGAGAGATAGAGAGAGAGTCGAACCTGAATCATTGAAATCCCTTAGAGGGAGAGGGTGTTCGAGCAATGCTGTGAAGTCGTGTAACTGAACCTAAACCTCAATCCTTGTGCTATGAAATCACTAATCGCTGAGGGAAGTGGGAGAGTTTGAGAGTGCGAGGCTACGGGGAGGAAGAAGATTCGTTGAGGGAGAGGGAGAGTTTGAGGGTGCAATGGAATTTTAGGGTTAGAAGAGGAATAGGATTCGCTGAGGGTGCGATGGTATCCGAGGGAGAGGAAGAGGAAAAGGGTGCGATGATATCTGAGGTTGCGAAGAGGAAGAGGGTGTGATGGTATCTGAGGGAGAGGAAGAGGATTCGCTGACAATGGTTGCGAAGAGGGTTGCGAAGAGGAAGAGGGTTCGCTGACAACGGGTGCGATGGTATCTGAGGGAGGAAGATGGTATATATCTGATGGTATCTGAGGGTGCGATGGTATCACTTTACGCCTAAGTCTGACCATTTAGCTCAATTTTTTTAATTAATTAATAATTCAACATATGACAACGGTTTCTCAGCGTTGCCTAAAAGCTCAACTAAAAAACCGTTGCCTTAGACCTTTAAGCAACAGTTTTAAACCGTTGCCAAAAAGTTTTAGTAAAAAAAATTGTATCAACAACGGTGGCAAAAAACCGTTGTCATTGCTATCTAAGACAACGGTTTTTTAGGCGTTGGAATTTTAGGCGTTGCCATAGGGTTAAAATGTTGTAGTGGCTCTCCCAAACAGTCTCACACGTGCATATACAGTTATACTTATACCAGTAGATAAGGTCAAATAAGCCAATCCAAATGGGCCTATATGAATAAATTTCTTCATGTGCTCGATCTCAATCAAACGTAACATATTTTGTATTATAATACACTGTTCTATTTTCCTAGGTAAGAGTTCTACCTTTTATGCAAGATTCATACAAATGACAATGGTAATGATATGTTGAAAAGGTTGCTAAAAAGCAATACTTACACACGCACGAGATTTGACCACACTTATGTAGTGACAGAGATTCTATCCCTATCGTCGGTGCAAAGTGAAGAAAAGGGAATGAATTGAAGATGATGCATGATTTAATAGTGGCGTGGAAAGGAAGAAATGTGTATTTTGCAAATTAATTGGTGTTCCATTTTAGTTAAGTTTCATTGTGTTGTCCTTATTATTATTAAGTCTTTTATTTTGTTATATTTTACTCTATTGTTTTTTTTGCCTTTTTTTTGCCTTTTTGATTGCCCGATCTTATTGATGATTATTTCGATGCTTTCTAATCAATATTAGTTCTAACTAGAACACGCACCTGTGCGATGCACGAGTTACATTAAATAGTAATAGAACACTATTGTCACCCTAGACCAAAAAAAAAAGAACACTATGTATTGCACTAGCTCGGCTAAATACAAAAATGGTAATATATTGACTTTTTGTTTTTCAGGAGTAAATATCCATCGTAAGATTTGTTTGTTGTGTTGATTCCTACATCCTCTTTAACAAAATATAAGCAAAAAATATATGTATCCGGTCTATATTTAGACCAAATATACACTACGCCAGATTTAATGAAAAAGAGCGCAATCTTTAGTAGCACTTTAACGAAAACGCTACCCATACCTAAGAACGCTAGCTAATCTGTAGCGCTTTTTGAAAACGCTACCTATAGCCAAAACACGCTAGAGGAATAGGTAACGCTTTTTGGGCAAAATGCTACCCATTGTAGAGAGCGCTAGAGGATCCGTAGCGCTTTTTGAAAACGCTACCTATAGCCAAAACTCGCTAGAGAAATAGGTAACGCTTTTTATGTAAAACGCTACCCATTGCAGAGAGCGCTCAGGTTAATCCGTAGCGCTTTTTAAAAACGCTACCCATTGAAGAGAGCGTTAGAGGATCCGTAGCGCTTTAGCAAAACGCTACCCATTGTCTTTTTTATTAAAAATTTTCAATATTCCTTTGTTTTCGTTCGTTCTCTTCCACTCACTCTGAAAACACTCACACCTGAAAACCCTAACGTTCACCAACGTTCTCTCTCGCCCTCACGTTCACCTGAAAACCCAGCAACCTCACGTTCACGTTCTCTCTCGCTCCCAGCAACCTCACGTTCTCTCTCTGCTTCCTCCACTGTGACGCCGCCGTGGATGCTGTGGACGCCTGTAGCTATTCCCTCGCGTTCGCTCTCTCTCAACCGAGTTAGTGCACACAACTCAACCACCAAACTCAGTGAGAACGCAGCGTACAACACACCTTCTGCTCCGACGAAATCCTACCACGGCTGACGCAAACGGAACTACGGAAGTCAGGTTAGTACTCTCTGCCCCCTTCCCTTCACAGCAGATAGAACATTCAAATGGGTCTCAAGTGCAATGTCTCTGCTTACAGGATGAGCTCCCAAGAAAACAATGTAAAAATTCTGTAGACAAGTAAAATATGGTCAAGTTCATATAGAAAACAAAAGCTGAAATTTTATAAGCTAATAAGATTTTCAGCTAATAAGGAAAGAAAAGGGAGAAGAAATCCATTGCCTTTTCTTCAACTCCATTAACTGAAACACTTGTCAGCAAGATCAGAAGTAATTGAAGCCAAAGAAAAGAAAAGGGTTTGCTTAGTTTTTGTAAAAACATGTTCAATACTGACATGCTTGGCTTTTTAGAACTAACATTAAAAAACAACTTGTTTATAAAGATTAAGAATTTCTGAGTGTTTTTATGGCTGAAGTCAATGTCACATAAATAGCCTAGGATTACTTCTTCAGGTGAAACTTACCTTAACAGTTTCATTTTCTTTATGTTTGTACTTATCCTCTGTCATTAAAAATCAATTTAGTGTCATGATCCTACAACAGACTTATAACTTGTGGTCCATGAAGATTAATTTCTCATCTTGTGGAGAATTTTCTCCAACAAGAAATGTTGATAATAAGGGCAGTAGTATAGAAATTGTTATTATCAATGTAAGGGCAGTAGTATAGAATGAAACTGACTTCAAATTATTTTATTGCAGGTTAGATGACATCGTCTAGTCACGATAGTGCGCATGACAATTGTCATGAAAGTGAGGCTGGAAACAAAAAGAAGTACACTCCCCGTGGAATGACCGTCAAAAAGAATTTCATCAATCGGATAAGTAAAGGACATCCTAAAATGAAGGTCCTTTGGAATGTTAAGGGTCAGCCTATTGGGCAAAACGGCACAAATTTGACTACATTCATTGGTAGTAAGGTGAAGCAAGTGGTACCAATTACAATCAATAGTTGGAATGAGAAAGGTAATATCTTTTTGGCTAAACTCAAAGAGGATCTCTGGGTAATAATACAGGTATATAATTTTAGATCTCTTGAGTTATCTTATTTAATAATTTTGTAACCATGTTTATACCAGTTTCATTGAATATGTGTAAGCAGAATTGTTTTGATGTTGATGAGTCTCGAAAAGACTACTTACTCATGGAAGCTGGAAGGTTACATCAGAAGTTCAGAACTTATCTATCAAGTAAATGGCCGAGAGATGATGATGGGAACATCAGACATGGGCCTCCATCAGTATATGCTGGATTTATATCATTGGAGGATTGGCATTTATTTGTAAAAAGACGCACTGAAGATCCGAAATTTTTGGTTAGTACAATAATCTTTTAAGTTACATATATATGAAAATTATATATTATGCATTAATGTATACTTATCTTCCTAAATAGAAAGTAAGCAACGAGAATCGAGATAGAGCTTCAAATTCTGAGTACCCTTATAGAGGAGGTTCTAGTGGATATCAAGTTATTGAAGAAAGATTGGTAAGGCACAATAAGCTTAATTTCTTTTGATTTAATGAATCTTGATTTACAATTTCTTAACAATTGGTAAATTTAAATAGTTGGTGGAGGACAGGAAAGATCCTACTCAAGAATCCATTGGGCGACATGTGTTGTGGGTAGAGGCCCGACAAAACAAGGCTGGTGAGATTGTGGATCCTAAAACTAAGGAGGTGTCGGAAAGAATTGTAAGTATTTCCAAAATTCAAATCTTGTTTTGTAATCATTATAATGTCTAATAATTTTTTATACTTATGCTCGTGAATTAGGAAGCCATATCACAGGGAGATGTAACTGATTGCTCTGGTGAACAAGATATCCTTGCTCGTGCCTTGGGAAGGGAAGAATATTCAGGTCGGACACGGGGTTATGGATTTGGCATTCCTCCCACCGCCATGTTTGGACCAAAGAAGCGTGGAAAAGAAGATAACTGTTGTAAAGAAAATAAAGAGTTGCGAGCAATGTATTTTGAGCTAATGGCAGAAGTTCGGGGTTTAAAAGAGAGATTTGGGGTAACGCCTAATGTAACGCCCCAAAATAATTTAATTATTTATTTAATTAAGTTATTTAAGGCTTACAATATTTATTCAAGTGAATTAATTAAAGGGAGTTAGGTTGTGGAAAATTATTAGAAATAATAATAAGGTATTTTATTAAATCAAGGGAGTGGTGTTATCAAGTAATTAAATGGTGGGAATAATAGATGAGGTATTTAAATTAATTGGGGGAGGTGTAGTGAGGCCCATGGACCATTAGTAGGCCCAATTTCTAGTCTTAAAACCTAGGGGTCTTGGAAAGGGGTCTCATTTGTGTCAAAGCTAGAAAGAAAGAAATAGAGAGAGTGAGGGAGAGAAGAGCAGCCGCGTGAGTGAGGAAGAGGAGAAAAAGGAAGAGAAGAAAAGAAGAAAAGGAAGAGAAGGAGAGAAAGAAAGGAAGAGAGGAGAAAAAGAAAGGGGATGGCGTAAGCTAGAGGGAGAGAGAAGAGGAGGATTTTGTGAAGCTCAAGGAGGAGAGGGGGCTGTTTTGGCGTGGAGAATTCATGGAGAGGAATAAGGGAAAGCTTGCTCCTTTTTGGTGGCTCTTGGTGTTAGCTTGGAGTTCCTTAGTTCTTCAAAGGTTAGGGGGCTCTCTTTCATTTATAATAGTTGTATGATATGTATTATGTGTGGGTTAGGTTCGAGGGTGTTTAACTTGTTGATTATTGTATTAATTTCATGGTTGTTGTTGTGTTTGGGTTTAATTTGGTGAATCCATGTTACTTGATGTTGGAAATGAATAAGTTGTTAACTATGCATGCAAGGTGTTTGATAACTTGTCTAAATGAAATTGAGTATGAAAATATGTGGGTTACAAGGTGTTTGATAAATTGTCCAAATGAAATTGAGTATTTGTGGTGAAGTATATTGATAGATGTGAAACTAAACATGATGTGAATTGTGCATATAAGTTGTTTGATTAATTACCTCACTGAAATGAATATGGAGATATGATTGGTTGTGTTATGCTTGATAAAATATCAATTGAAGCGGTGTTGACGTTGGTGTGGATTAATTGTTGAAACGTTGGATAAATTATGTTGTTGAATTGTGAAAGAAGGTGTGTGTTGTTTCAGAGACGTCCTGAATTGTTTCAGAGACGTCCCGAATTTCTTTCGAAAAACTGTTTTTGACATAACTTTTGACTCGGGAGTCCGATTGAGACGTCCCGAGACGTTTTGGAAAGCTTATTCAGAGGGCCACCTGAATATTCTAGTTTTGGGCAATAAACATTATTTTCTGGAAAAATTATTTAATTGTGGGCCAGGTCCTTAAATACTACTGTTTTGGAAAACTTATCGTTCTCGGGGATTTTTGGAAAAAGGTGTCGTTTTGAAAAAGGGTACTACCCCGCTGAATTTGGGTGTTGGCTGTTGTTGGATGGGCGCCAACTTGGCATCCCAGTGCGCCCGGTGGTGCTTGTGTGTGTGCTGCGTGGATGTCTAAGGCGCAGGGCGCCAATTGGGCAGCCCCTGTGCGCCCATATATGTTATGTGACAGTTTGGTCCTTAAAGCGTCAACTTAGTCTTTGCGTGTGTCAGTTGGTCCAATATTTGCGGGGTGGTGTAATTGTTGAGTAAAATTACTAACCTAAGGATACAAACTGAGTTGAAATAAATTGGAGACGTGAAAGCGGTGTGGGACTTCGGTCCAAAGCGGTGTGACGCCCTCAAGGCTTATGTTGTTGATAATTAAAGTGGTGAGTAGGCTTCGGCCAAAGCGGTGAGTGCCCTCAAGGCTTATGTTGTTGTTGATGTTGAGTTGAGAAATAAAAAGCGGTGAGTCTAATAATTGTTGTGGTGTATGTGTTGTGTTGTGGTGCATTGTCATGGTGTCACATAAACCATGTGCATTCAGCGGTGATGTAGGCTTCGGCCATGCGGTGAGTAGGCTTCGGCCAAAGCGGTGATGTGCCCTCAAGGCTTATTGCGGTGATGATGGATCCACATGCATATTGCATACATGCATATACTCATGCATTTGTTGATGCCTCTTGATGATTATGAGTTGATGTGTTGATGATGCTTCCTGATGATTATAAATTAAATGACAAGTGTTGTAATTGTTGTGGATTGGTGTTCTAGTTGCCTTCCCTAATATAATGCTTATCCTATTTGCTATTATTTATGTAAAGAGACTCACCCTACTGCTTTTATGTTGCTTCTCATGTCGGCAACGTGCAGGTGATAGCGAGTGAAGGTATTCACATGCCTTCTTATAGTCGGTTGTGTCTGCTCTGATACGTAGCACCGGGGGGCGATCAGTCTAGTAGCTGTTTTAATTAAAGTTGTTCAAAACTAGTTATTTGATAATGTATTCAAATATGTTTACGAAACATGTTATTTTCCGCTGTGTGGTGATTATGTAAACTGTGATGTAATTAAACGGATGTTTTTGGGGTTCGTCCCGATCAAGTGCTATGTATCACATGCTTTATTGTTTTATGAGCTTCAGGTGTTGTCGTATGTTTTATTGGTGAAAATGTAGCACCCTCTCGGGTTGCGCTGAAAGGATTTTCGAAAACTCTGATTTTATTAATTAAATACTAGTTGGTTAGAAGGGGGTGTTACATTAGTGGTATCAGAGCAGTTCGGTCTGTCCGGCCAAGTCGTCTAGTCGTAGTGTCCTTAATGATTGAGTAGTACTAGATTAGTTCTAACAATTGTTTGTGTAGTAAGTGATGTTCCTGCAGGTAGAGGGCAAACCGAGTACTGCTGATGGTAAGTGAATAAGTGGGGGAGATACCCCTGCTGATGATGTGTGCTGTATTGTGTTTCCGATGTGTGAAATCTGTGTCTTTTGTTTTTGATTTCTCTGCTGATTTGGAAAATGCTTGGTTTTCGAAAGATGCATTAGTTACTTCTTTTGAAACCGAAGGAAAATATTATTAGGATTAGGATGAATTGTCAATATTGTATTTCAGGTCATCCTAGTTATCATGTTAAAAGAGATATTTTGCCGCTCTAGGCTTTAACGTTCTTATAAACAATTACTACATGATTTGAGGAGCTGATGACACTTTTCTCAAACCCACATCAAATGGTTGCAATTGGCTTCTTATGTAACCAATTGGGTGCCTTAATGCACAATTTACCCATACCTGAAAATCATCTGAGAGTCAGAATTGACTGTCCAATTGTGGGGTCTGCACCATTGCCTGTTCCGGTTGACAGTACAGATTTAAGGATTGTGGATGATGCAGTTGGTACCTTTGTGGCATGGCCATCACACCTTGTCTTTGTAAGTGACAATATATTTGTTGACCACTCGTTGGCTGATTGTCATATATATATATATATATATATATATATATATATATATATATATATATATATTGTGTGCTAATAACTAATTATTTTTTATATATATAGGTAAAATCTAAAGACAAAAGTCTTAACAAGGCAAAATCACGACCTTCCATTTCTACTGGCCAGACAAAAGTGTCTCGACCCTCCCCTTCTATTAATGGAAAGGAAAAAGTATCAAACAAAAAAGCTATTAGTTCTTCCAATGATTTCAAAGAATTCATCACTTATATAAAAATGCACGCGTTAAATAAGATGACTGATATAAGCAATTTTTTCATACCATTGGATGAGGAAGTTTTGGGACTCGAGCAAGATCTGACGATCAATCGTGAGGATCTCAAATGTGTATATCAGAGCGAGTGGGTAACCGTTACTGTTATTAGAGCATATATCAGGTACTATGTCTTTTTATTATTTGACATTATTGATTTTTTTCTATTAAATTTTTGAGTCAGTAGGTCTTGTATATTGATTGAAATGAATTCACTGAATTACTTGATGCAGCAAGCATTGTTGATAAAATAATGGGTCAGTAGGTCAGTAGGTTTTGTGAATAAAATAATTTGCAGTTAAGAACACCACATGCTTGTATCTCCACCAACCAAAAACTATTATCCCTTTTATCAGTTAGTGAGATTGAAAAGATTGTATTAGAAATTAACAGGACTGCTGTGAGGTTTTCTCAAAGGGTAGGAGTTTTTGAAGTTTGAACTAGAGACAGAACTGATCATACATACCTATGGAGAAGCGGCTGTTTTGTCATAGGAAATTTGTTTCTCTCAAGCCAACTCTATTTCTGAACAATGGAGCATATCCTAAGGTTAATTAGAACAGTGTCTTTCTCCAAACAGAAATGTTAATTAGAACAATGTAAGCTGCTCTACAAAGTCCACTTCGGTTAAAATTTCTGTCGTTCCATAAATAATATGCTTGGCAGGCTGCTGATTTTGTGCAAGCTCTTGCAGACATGTTCTGATTACTATTATTCATGTATATTAATTATAGGTACTTGTGCAGTAGCTGACATGTTCTGATTACTATTATTCATGTATATTAATTATAGGTACTTGTACCATGACATATTGGTCCCTTTCCAACGGACACAAAGATTTGTGTTCTTATGCCCGGAGCGTACTTATGTGCGCAATGTTCCCCTCAATCAAAAATGTGCAACCAAAATTATGGAAACAAACAAGCGTGGAAAACCCCTCTTTAGACTAAATGTGTGAGTTTTTTAAAATTGAGAGATTAAATGTCTGAATTTTAAAATAGAGGGGCTAAATGTCTGAATTTTTTAAAATAGGGAACCAAAATTATAATTTAGGCTTTTTTGAAAAACGGAATGGCCTTTTATGTTGGGTAGATCTGGAGTGAGACTCAAACTTGACCATTAAAGGTCTGTGATCCGACTTATAAAAAGGGAAATGATGCATTTCAACCTCGGGGAATCGCATCCGGCAAGAAAGGTTAATGAGCATATACTGTCAAGGCGCTTTTTAGTGCCATATGTCTCCCAAGCGAATGGATCTCCAACAAATCCAGCATCTAAGAGTTCACATTGGTTGATAGCATTAAGGAGGCCTTGCTCCTGTCTCGGAGGATTGGTGACAGTTTGTCGTTCATGAGGATTAATAATAGTATTAAGGTCACCAAGAATGGCCCAAGAACTAGAGATATCAGCACGAATGTCTCTCAATTGGTGCCACAAATCTTGTCTTTGAGCATAATTGTAACACCTTAACATTATTAGTTATCTAAAGCTGAGGTATTAAACATACATGATATACAGAAAAGTGAAAATTTTTAAAACTTGATCTTCATCACAAGTTATCCACGTCAAGTCCTAACATTTACTTTTGATAAAAAAAAAAGTCCTAACATTTACTACATTTAAAAAAATATAAATAAATGCAGCAATGTCATTACTTGAATTAACATTACAATATTTGAATTATAATATTGTACACAATTCTACATAAATTGAGGACCTTACGACCTACATTAGATCTTAGAGTTTTCCTTCATCGTTCTTTAGTAGTATCTGCTAATTTGAAAAAAATCAACAACAGACATGGTGAGATATAAAATCTCAGTGTGTCCTTTGCGGAACTCTAACATGCTTCTATTGTCAATCATCATATCACACATATGCATTCAATTTCAAAATCTTATGCATTTAATTTCGTTTAAAACGTTTCTTGTGATTGAACAACGTATTCTTAATATGTTTATCTCTATGGCTTCTAATTCAACTTCTAGCTTGGACATGCAAAAGTAGGTTCAAGAAAGGGGTAAAATTCAAATTTTCTGGTTTTATGGTTCTAAGGTTGAAAGAAACCATAGGATTTGAGATGTGGGGATGAAGAGAATGGCATAGGAATAGATTGTGTTTGGGTGGAAAATTAATGAGGCTAAGTGTTTCAGCTGAAACCTTCTCAAAGGTTATGTGATTGTTAGGGTGCATACTATGCACTAAAGGGGTGCATGCTAAGGTGTTTTCAAGTTAGGGGCTGTTTTATAATTTCTTTAATTGCTAAATGGTCACTTGAGTCTAGGTATTTGTAATAAGATCCCCAACTCCTATTTTATTTAGTTCTCATTCTTATTTCTACCCTTAAACCAAATTAAAGAAATTACTCTAACTAACATGCTATCATTAATCAATATTCACAAAACTTCATAAACCAATAATTGGTTTAGCATGTAAATAACTTAGAATCACAATTAACTACTCAATTATATTGATAACATCACATATTTTCATACTAAAAACAACAAATGATTACAATGTGCTGGACAGAATATAGAGACTAGGGAATAGATATACTTAAAATGAAAGCAATCACATTCCATTGCTTCTTTTTGTGTGATAATCTTTGATTATTTTTCTAATAAAGTACTTCCACCATCTTAGTGAAGGGACAATTCGTCTTCTTTTCCTTTCACATTAATAACATTTTTTGTAGTACTTGCTTGTTGGCTTTGAATGATTTTATCAAGATGTATGGGCGTGGTCATAACAACAACCTCAACATTTTCAAATTCTCTGGTGATGTCTAATGACACTAACTTAGCCTTCATTTTCATTTCTTTGCTTTGACCCCAAAGGACAGCATACAAACCACACACGATCAGCATTGCTCCAAGCATACTATGTATGTACATTCAAATTAAGTTAAATTCTAATCATGAATTATTAAAAAAAAAGGATATAAAATTGGTAAATGTTCCAATGAAGATACCTTCCTAGATATAATTTCTCATCCAACATCAAATAAGCTGCAATAACCACAAGCAAAAGTTGAAGAGGATTGAAAATAGACACAAATAGAGGTCCCCTCATCCTTATGCACCAAGCAATAACCATAACCACAATTCCAGATACGACAATTCCCTGCATCAACATCCATTCATATGGAAAAACTGTTGGAGAAATTTCCAAAATATATATTTGGAAAGATACAATTGGTTAAATACGATTAATGCTTTAAAAAGGCATGTTATTTCGTTTGGCTCAGTGGTTTAGGTGTGTTGCTTCGACTATAATGGCATCAGTTCGATTCTCATAGTTGACATAATTTTGGAAAATCATTTTATTTGTTTTACATGCGTGAAAATTAAAAACCAACAAAGGTGTTGGCTGGGATTCGAACTCACAACACATCCTTTAACCGTTGAGACAACTGTTATATTGTGTCATTTACTGAACGAGAATCGTATTTAATGGTTTTGTTTCAGAATTGTAAAGACTATTTTATGAGTTGTTTTCCTTCACCAAGTAGTATGAGTTTCTCTATAAATAGAGACACTTTTGGGCAGATAAACACAATACGAAATTCATATATTTGTATGCCAAAATTTTCCCAAAATTATATCTAAGTCATTTCTTCTTTTCTCTAGTGCACGAGAGTAATTGATGAAACTTTGTTCCGTAAACTACCATTGATCGATATGCTTGGTGTGGGTATGCAGACCATATCAAGGAACTTCATTGTATCCTGAAGGGGATTCGCTGATCATCCCATTGCATCCAATCTAGAGTGATTGGTGGGGGAGAATCGAACCTAAAGCTTAGTGTCATACACGCCTTGGAGTCTAGTGCAATGATGAATTTAATTACCTTCTCCTTATTATTTATCTTACATGTCATTCACAATTATTGTTACTAATAATCTTCTGTGTTTTATTGTTCTTCTTAGTTGCAGCATTATTCCCACCAACAAATTGTTCTCACAAAAACTTTGTTTAAGAATACAATTGATCATGACAACACTTTTTTTTACAAAGATAATGACAACACTTTAAAATTAAAAAATTGCATTAAAATAATGACAACAAAGAGTTTGTTGCCTTTTTTCCATTATTTTTTGGATGTGTTCTAATTTTTTAATTGATTATGTCGATAAACACTATACATGAATTACTCGTGGGAACATGATATGCACATGTATATATAATTTTAAGGATTAAATTTATATACATTGTCGGTGTAAAGATTTTTTACACCGTCAACCAATCACAATTTGTCATGTCATTAAAAATAGTTGAGTCTTCTTCAAACTACATTGCAAGTCATTTATATCGTGAGTTGTGATTGGTTGTCAGTGTATAAAACTTTTACATCGACAATGCATAACAGTTAAAATTTAATTCTAATATCTTTATTTATTAAAAAAGATAAGCATACCGGATAAAGCACGGTAAGAATTCTGATATTATTAGTGAGTTTCCATTGATTCCAATCTCTGTCAACACAAAGAGCAATAACTGTGGATTGAATTGCTCCCATTGTGGCCATTAAAGCTGCACTTGAGTGATAGCTTGGATATTCTACATTCAGTTTAGCCTGTGTGATGTAAAGGGGAGGACAATCAAAACTAAAATGCGACACATAGAAATAAGCTAATTTTTGAATCATCTTAAACGAAATAACAAATTAATACCACATACGCTATCACACGTACACAATATCGAAATGCGACACATAGAAGTGAGCTAACCTGAGTTATGAACCACAAAGAAAAAGAGCAGCTGCTTGCTAGGGCGAGTGAAACACCCAATAGTTTACTACGAAAGTCGGTATGATGCGATGCAACATGCCCATTTTGGTTATGGTGTGGATGCAAAAGGTTGATATTGGAAGACCATAGATTAATTTCTACCCCTTTGAAAAAGATCATCATCATTGCACCACCCATTCCAATTATTGTTCCTATCACCTTGGCCTTTCCCTCAGCTAATCTCAAATTTAATTTATCCATTCTATAGAAAAATCATAAATAGTATAAAATTAAAAAGAGGAAGTCATACTTATCTTTAATTTCAACTAAAGTGGTACCGATGGATATTGAAATGACAATAAAAAAATTTCAATTACAGAAAAAAGAAAAAGTGTTTGCTTTCTTTTATATATTATCAAAATAGGCTTGTAATAATTTATTTAAAGATAGAAACACGTGATTTAATTTTTCAATAAAAATAAAAAAGAAACACGTTTCCAGACTCCAGTACACATTTTCTTTTGCTGCTAAAAACAAGTTTATTGAGGAGAAAGCGAAATTAAAAGTTTATAAAATAATAACAGGGAGCACAAACAGAGAACTAAATGAAAATGATATTTAGTGTTGGTGAGATATGTATGTATAATGTATGTATACCTTAAGCATACGGCCATGATGAAGGTAATGGCTGGAATTAGGTTGACAACGGCCAACATAAATGTTGCTGATGTCAACGCCAAGGCCTCAAGGTAAAGATTTAGATATAAACTTCCCCTGAAATATTACATTACATAATATTATACTATATTGGCAATATAATAAATAAAAGGGTTAAATATTGATTTTCCCTATCATCCCTGCAATTTCAAATTTATTGTTTAAGTATGAAAAGTAGTTCTGGGGAATAATTTATTCCTAGGCACTTTTGTTTGGCAAATAGTTTCATTATTGTTTAAGTATGAAAAGTAGTTTGTAGCAGTTACCTAAGTTTTTTCCTTTCATTAATCTTAAGAAAAGATAAACATGTTGTAAAAATAAAAACAAAATATTCCTATATTTGCAGGAATAAAAGGACATATTTAACACAAAATGAAATACTTATTGAATGAAGAAAGAAGGGAAGAGTTTTAATCACACACCCAAAGAGACCACATAGAAATCCCTTAGAAAGCACACTCCATGTAATCTTTGGCTTTTTCCTGAAAAAAAAAAGGCAAAACCAAATCAAGTTACAAGTTCAAAGAAGCTATGCTAAGTGTAGAAACTTTTTCTAAATAAGGATTGTGGAATATGAACGAGTTCAAAGATTATAGTAGCAAGTTTAAAGAAGCTACGCTATCCATTAAAACTTTTCCAAATTAAGAAGCTACGCTAATCGAGAATTATAATTTTTCTAAACAAGATTATGGAATACATATTTTTTAAATTATATTTACAATTCTGTAAAAATTAATATTTACGGTGTTTGATTGTTTAAAATATTAAGAAAATAAATAAATTATATATAGCATGAAATATTTTGAACAAAAAATTTAATGATTATAACTGATATCATAAAAAAGGTTTACACTTACATTCAATGTATGAATATTAGATGTTTTAGGAAGTAATATTTTATTCTTGATTTTGTTATAAATAATAATTACCATAAAACATTTAAGAGAGATTATTTTACTATAATTCAAAGAAAATATTTATCATTCAACATATTATTTTAATTAAAAAAAATGAAAAAAACATGCAAACAAATTGAAAGTGATTTCAATTTTTTTTCTTCCTAACAAATATTCTTAGTATATTTTACTGAAAGTTTTAAAAATAATATATACTTATAAAAATTAAAATTTTACAATGCAATAATCGTTATGTTAAATTTCAATTTCATCTAGTTTTATTTATTTATTTATTTTGATCAAAAGTTTCTTTTATATTTTAAAATTAAAGGATGAAGTTTAGTAAGGTTTAAATATGTTTTTGAACTCCGTAATATACTTAATATTTGTTTTAGTCTTTAGAATCTGTTTGAAATTGTCTTAATTTGTTCCTCATTTTTTTATTCTCAAAAAAAGAATATAACTTTTTTCTCTTAGTCTCTAATCTATGATGCAAAAACTAATTAAACATGAACCAGATATCTTCATCTTGATGGAGATTTTACAAGGGACAAGTATCGTATTTTTTTGGCCATTAGAAAATATTACAGGGACTAAAACTTGAAAAAACATATTATAAAGACTAAAGCGACATAATGATGACAAAAAAGTGTTATAGGAATTATTAAATTCAAAAATTACTATATTATAAATTCCAAAAAAAAAATTAAAATTATTAGTGAATAATTTTAGTGACTTGGGTTCACTTTGTCTTGTGAAATTATAATTTAATTACTCCGTAAGTCTCTCAACTAGTTGAGAATCTTAAATAATTCTCTAAAATAAAATATTATAATTAGGTCCCCAAACTTGGAATTATTTTTTAATTAGGTTTCTGCAAGTTAATATTTTTAAATAATTTATAATTAGGTCTTTGAACTTTTGAGTAACTTGTGATTAAATCTCTATATTTAAGGACTCAATTACAGATTGTTTAAAAGTTTCAAAATATAACTATAAATTATTAAAAAGTTTAATTAGGAACTCAATTAAAATACTGGGACCTAATTATTATTTATTTAAAAGTTCATATACTAATTTACAATTTTTTTATTCTAAGACTATTTTGAAGTTACTAATTAATTTAGGGAGCTACGTATTACTCCCTCCGTCCCACTTTATTTGCAATTTAAGGTTTTGGCACACCATTTAAAAAAAATGATTAGGAGTCTAGATTTTTTAAAAACTATTGTCTAATTTATCATTTAACTATTTATCTCTCTACATAGAAAAATGTGTATAATTTATTGGATGTAAAAAGTTGTCATAATTAATATATAGGGGTATAAGTGAAAAATAATGTTAAAAGTTTCATTGAAAATCTAAAATAATAATCAATTTGGGACAAATTGATTTTGCTAAAATTAACATCAAACAAAATGGGAAGGAGAGAGTAACTAAAATAGAAATAATTATAACAGGGATTTCCTAGCTCCAACCACCAAAAAGTTTGATTAAGTTTGCCTTTACCATTTGTTGTCAATCATGCTCTTTGACACGGCTACCAACAATATATCGTTACAGACAACGATAGATTCAATAATTTTCTAAAAAGCTAAAAAGTTTAATTAATGAGTGCATTCTAGAGACTTATAATGGTTAAGGAAATCACAAATTCTCAAATAACATTTACATATATATATATATATATATATATATATATATATATATATATATATATATATATATATATATATATATATATATATATACATAATGCTCACTAACAAAGTTCTCACATAGAAAGCAAAATTATAGTTCAGGCGCCTCCTTGTAAAGAAATGAGTGGACAATAAAAAATATGCTTCCAGAACAAAGTTTCCAATTATATTGAAGTGTTTGTAAACCTAGGTATAGTTAGGTAAAAAGAAGTGTGAATATACATAAGTGTACTTAGCATTATTCTGATGCAAAAAATAAGCACATGGACAAGGCTATAATAAAAGCAGATGTGCATGGAGCTGTACGTTTGCACATTTTAGCACAACGAAATAAAACCTTCCTTCTAGTACCATGAAAATCAATACGAGGAAAAGATTTAAAAAAAATATAAGAAAAAATTAGATTAAAAGTATTATATTAAATATATAGATTTAATAGTTTGATATAAAAAATCACATGAATGATTAAATATATAATTAGTGGTAAAAGAAGTTGCAAGTTAATAATGGACCTATCAAAGATAAGAGCAATAGGGATGGTAAAAGCTGCAGCACAAATGAGACGATAGGCGGTGGCGACCCTCATGCTCATTCCATCATTTATAGCAAGCTTGTAAACGATATTCACTGCAGCAAAGGCTATCTGTGCAAAAATCATTAGTATATCTGGTTTAAACCCCTGCAATCTACCATAAAAATCCTTCATCTTCACGATATATATATATATATATATAATAATTATGAGGAGAAATTGGAGTGATGATTGATGGTGTGTGTGGAAAATGTAGCTGAGCACCAATATATTTATATGGGGAGTAGATTCTGATTCCGATTCCAAAAATGATTGATGTCCTCGTCACTGTTTACAATTGTCTTATAGATATACTAATCAAGATATATGAACTAAATATGGTCGTATATTAAAGTTGTTTATGCACGCATATTAATTAAAGTTGTTTATACGTGCAGATTAAAGCTATATAAGTGGGAGACGATTTGTCATTCCGACCTTAAACTTCTGGTTGTACTTTATTGACATAATAACGTCAATTCGACTTTCCACTTTTGATTCAAATTTTAAAACTGTCAGGTGATCAGTCCATCACAGTTAGAGCCCACACTTTCTTTTAACAGAAAAAAGTAAAACAAATAATCGACATATATATTATATATTGATAAATTATTGACTATTTTTTTATATATTAATAATCTAATTCTATTAAGAAGGGTTCAAATCCTATTGTTAAATTTGATAAAAAAAAAATCCTATTGTTAAATGTTTTTGTTTATTTCGATGGAATTTTAAGCTTGAATATGTTTTTAGTGTCGAAAAATAAGGTGGTTTTTGCTTTTGGTAACCTAAAATTTTTATTTCCTTTTAATCACCCATTTATGAAAACGACGACTTTGATATCTATATCTAATTCCTTCGGTGAAAGAACCTATGTAAAAGCTACCAAATATTGACAGTATGGTACACTACAAAAAAAACAGTGTTTAGCGACGGATTTTAGCGACGGATATGTGGTCCGTCGCTAAAATCAAAATTAGCGATGAAAATTCACAGCATTAGCGACGGATTGAAAACAATGTCTTTAGCGACAGAAATTGGCTAAATTAGCGACGGATTTAACATGGCGCGAAACTTGAAAATTTTGGTTCGAATTAGCGACGGAAATCCGTCGCTAATGTTTGGAAAATTGTGCCACTGACCGTTGCAGTTGATTTGACACATGACAGACATTAGCGAGGGAAATCCATCGCTAAATCCGTCGCTAACGGGTAATTTTTTTTATAAACCCAAATCCTTCCTCTTCCTCTTTCATTTCTTCCTCTTCCTCTTCGTTTTTTCCTCTCTTTCATTTCTTCCTCTTCCTCTTTCATTTCTTCTTACCATCCACCACCACAATCATCTTCTCCCTTCAACACCACACCACACCATCTTCTTTCATTTCCTCCTCTTCCTCTTTCATTTCTTTTCCTTCTCCATTTTCCTCTTCCTCTTTCATTTCTTCCTCTTCCTCTTTCATTTTTTCTTACCACCACCACCATCATCTTCTCCCTTCAACACCACACCAAACCACCACCACCACCACACCATCCTCTTTCATTTCCTCCTCTTCCTCTTTAATTTCTTTTCCTTCTCCATTTTCCTCTTCCTCTTTCATTTTTTCTTACCACCACCACCATCATCTTCTCCCTTCAACACCACACCACACCACACCACCACCACCACCACCACACCATCCTCTTCATTTCCTCCTCTTCCTCTTTAATTTCTTTTCCTTCTCCATTTTCCTCTTCCTCTTTCATTTTTTCTTACCACCACCACCATCATCTTCATCTTCTCCCTTCAACACAACACCACCACCACCATCACACCATCCTCTTTCATTTATTTTCCTTCTCCATTTTCCTCCCCAACCCCTTATCTCCCCCTCTTTCTATCTGAGATTAGCATTTTAAAAAAAAAAAGAGATTAGCGACGGATTTTAGCGACGGATTTCCGTCGCTAAAATTGGTCAGTGTCACTGTCAAATCAACTGCAACGGTCAGTGTGCACAGTGTTTAGCGACGGATTTTAGCGACGGATTTTCCGTCGCTAATTTTAGCGACGGATTGTATTCCCTCGCTACCCAATTAGCGACTAATTTTTTAGCGACGGAATTGGTCCGTCGCTAATTCTGTCGCTAACAGTCATTAGCGAGGGAAAAACAGGCATTAGCGAGGGAAAAATCCGTCGCTAATGCGCTGTTTTTTTGTAGTGGTACAAGTGTCTGAATGGTTGCAAGTAATGATCTTTCGCACCAACATTTGATAGTTTTTATTAGGCTCTTTGATTAATGAGGTTAGCAATGGCCAATAAGGATCAGAGTTGACACTTTTTTTTACATGAAGGACAAAAAAAGACACCAAAGAATTTTGAGGACCAAAAGCTACAATTAGAGCTGTAAAATCTGGCTGTACAACTCAACCCGCAGCGCAAAACGCAAAAGTGTATTGGGTGGCCAGCCTACATATCTATTTGGATTACATTTTTTGTAGCCCAGATGTAAACACTAGATCATCAGCCCGATTTGGCCTATAGCTCAGTTTTTTAACAAACTAACTACAATAAAGAAAATCAAAACTCATAAAAAATAGGTCCAGCCTGAGCCGCGAGACAACCGCAACAGGCTAAAACTTTGGACCATCAAGTCGCTCTATTGGACTGCGCAAAAATTGAGAAATCTAGCTACAATTATTCCATATTTAACTCAACCCTAAATCTCAATCTCGTGTTCCTATTTGTATAAACAATGTCGTACATGCCTCTTCTTTTTTCCTTGTTCTTCTTATTTCTTGTAAGTTGAGAGCTAACAAAATGGGTTGGGTAGATCGGTCTGACTTGAAAATCCAAAACAATATAGGGCTTGAGTAATTAAATTTGAGCCCATTTTTATAATCCCGATTTTTGGCCTAGCCCAATAAAGCCCAAACCCATGGCACCGGGCTAGCCCAGTCAAGCTTTGAGCAACCCGCGACTAACACATATTATTTTTTTTTAGAAAAGTATACATTATAAATATAATGTTTGTTTACTTGATTTTTTAAATCATTATCTAGCAAGGGATTTAATGGAACAAAAATTAAGCTCGGAAAAGTGCTTATACACAAAATTACTTCTAGAAATTCGAGATGTAGATTGAAGCTTTCATTCGCGTTCTTGTTTTTCACATTGCTCCCAAATTTGCCTCATTTTCGTTGAAACATTTTCTTATATTTCAATTTCTGCACTCAATACGAGTTGAACGCAATTGGTTTGACGCAAATTGTTTGAGAAATGAGCAAATAAGAGCCAAAGCACGATTTATAGATGTGAATTGTTTCTTCATGATATTTTTCATTTTAGCGCTTTTCTAAACAAAATACCTGTCATGATATTCTGATTTCTTGTTAATTTCGAGCATTTTAGGCTCAAGAATCGTTTAATTTGATACTTTATAGTAAAATCACCATTGTTGAGATTAAAGGTTTTTTGAACTTGGAGTTCAAGCTTTCAAATTCAGAAGTGATTTTACGCATAAGCACTTTTCTGAGCTTAATTTCAGAAGTGATCAAAGTGGAAAAATAAAAAGATCAAAGACCAAACTGATACAGATGTGAAAGATAAAAGATCAAAGTGACAAATATTAACATGCAATAATAATATTAGGTGGGGTGGTGCTAGCATAGATAAATTTATAATGACAATATTAACATGCAAGAATAATATTTAAATTTGAAGTTTGGGATAAATGCAGATATAGTTAAATTTGTTAGGATAAAATGTAGAATAATATTTTATAGTTCAAAAAATAGGAGAATATTTGTAAATTCATGTTAATATACTCAATATACTATAATAATACTAATAAGTGAAACCAAAAAAACACTATAATAAAAATTTAAATAATATTATTTAACCAACAAGGGGTTGGTCCAAGTGGTAACTGGACTTGGATCCCACGCCAAGGTGTCGGGTTCGAATCTTGTGTGTGGCAAAAACTTTGTTAGCCGGGAGGGGAGAACCACACGGGCCGGCAAAGCCGGAAACTCGTGGCCAGCCAGGTTCCCCGGCGTAGATTAGTCACCAGGAAAACCTGTGAAAACTACGCACCAATAACATGGTAACTAAAAAAAATTATTTAATGAAATCCGGTTGAACCCTAATTGAACCCCGGTCGAACTCAAAAATCTTAAACTATTACCTCTTCTGGTTCGATATGCGGTCCGATTTTAACTTCTCCCTTTTATGAAAGGTCGAAACATATATTCACGTGTTAATTTCATGTTGCTAAAACTTTAGAAGATTCATACCGATGACAATGGTTATATTCACGAGATTTGACCCCACTTATGTAGTGACAGAGACTTTATCCTTATCGTCGGTGGAAATTGAAGAAAAGGGAATGAAGATGGTGCATGATTTATTGGAAACATACAAGAGAGGCCAATAGTTGCGTGGAGAGGAAGAAATGTGTATTTTGCAAATTAATTTGTGTTCCATTTTACTTGAAGTTTCATTGTGTTGTTGTTCTTCTTCTTCTTATTATTATTATTATTATTATTATTATTATTATTATTATTATTAGAGTTTAATTTATGTACACATGAAGTGTATTGGCTTTTGCAACCACAACCAATCACAATTCATGGAATTATTGGTTATCAATAGATTAATGAGTGGTTACCAATTGACTAATTTATTTTTAATGATGTATAAATTTATAAGTACTAAATAGTGTAAAACACTTATACACTATTGTGTCTATAAATTATATCATTATTATTATTAAGTCTTTTATTTTGTTATATTTTACTAAATTGTTTCTTTTTGTCTTTTTGATTGCCGGAGTAAATATCCATTATTAGGTTTTTTTGCTATGTTGATTCCTAGTAAAATTTTAATATGAGTTCGTTTTAAACCGATATAAATTTCTGTTATAATTTTTTTTTCCACTAGTGCTAGAATCATTCCCGTGCATACTCACAAGTAACTGTGCATCATGTAGTTTGTGCAAGGTATCTCTAATAATAAATTGAGCACATTGTGTAGTATAGGACCAGAATGATATGCTATAATATAGAACTACAATCAAAAAGTTCCACTAAATGTAATTGGATCTAACCAACTATTAGTTGAAGACAACAAATACTTATATGACATAAGGCAACAGATATTTATATGTATTAGTGATAATTATTTGTCTCCTTTATAATTTGTATCAAAATTTATAATTATCAATAATAAATATGTGTTCCTTGTTTTTTTATGTATCAATAACAACTATTCGTCTCTTTTCTTATATTTATAAGTGACAAATATTTATCCCTACTTTTTATATATCATTTACAAATATTTATCACATGTTTTTTTATATTTGAACCCCGGACCTCCTTTTTATACTCTTCTGGTATCTTTTAGCTCGCCAACTGAGCTACCCACTTGAGATTGAGAGACTCACAGATATTTTTTTAAATAATTATAACTGAGTTTAAATGTTTTTCAACGACAGAAATAAGTCAATCCTCTTTTTTTTTACAAATGAATTAATTAAAAGTAAAAGTGAAAGTGGAAGTGAAAGTGTGTGAGAGAGAAGAGATTGAGGTAATTATATTTATTTATTAGATTGAGGTAATTGAAAATGTTTTTTAAATAAAAATAAATGATACGGTACTAAATATTCTAAAAATAATTTGATGTAAAACAAATTTATGTGTTATTTGTCAAAAATCTTTATCGTGTTTTTAAATAAAATCGAAAATTTTATAACATTTTATCAGAAGATAGTAGAAGATTGATCAGCGGTCGTACGCGGGTCAAAATAATTAAAAAGGATTAAGAATGTAGTACAAGGTGAGAAGCCTTGGTCGTCTCACAAGGATCTCTAATACTAAGATTACCAGAATCAGGAACAAAATTAACAATAAAATAGGGGGGTTTGTTTATGAAGAAAGCGATTTGTGTTGGGGGTTTTATCAAATTAAAGAGACAATTGATTCACCGGTTTCCGGGTGCGCGTCTCGAATTTATCACAGGTTCTAAAAACAACAATTCATTTAATTTCAAATTCTCAATTGACATAAACTAACTAAACAAGCGCTAATCAGTTTATATGAATTCACACTGTTTCGAGCAAGCACCGAAACAATGGGTTCAATCGGTCACGGGAGCGGAATGCGCCGTTTCAAACGCAACCAATATCATAACGGAATTCTAATCAATCCCTCTATCAATTTCTACTCGAATCAATTAATCTAAGCAATCAAGTAATTCGAATAATAAAAAATTACGAAACAGAATTCCATACAAACAAGCGTCATACACAACTGAAACGCGTTTTGCAATAAAAACAGAACGATTACTAAGCAGAAAAACGAACTGAGAAGATTGCATACATTCAAAACTAAAATCGAAATTGATAGAGATGGAATGAAGGAAATTAAAACGAAATTGTCTTAAAACATTAGATACCGAACCTCAAAACCCGTAAACGGCAGTCTTTCACCGATGAATCAACTTGGGAGTTTAGGCTTCCATGGAAGTTAGAGCACAAAAGTTTTGTAAAGTGAATGATAATGTGTAAGATAGATAAAACGGCTGCTGACCAGCCAAATCTATAAGACTAAAACGAAATATCTAATCCCTAAATGGGCTATTGGATAAAAGCCCGTTAACAAATTAATATTCGGTCCAAAACCCGTTTAACACAGTACTGCTTCGGTAATTCGCAGTTTTCACCTTCAAGACTTCAGAATTCGGTTTCGCGATCAACAGAAGAATTCTAGCTCTATTCCTTAGCTTTCCAACGTATGCTAACACGCCTCAATCGGATAACCACTGCCAAAGTTATGACCTGCAGAGTAGATAGGGGTCAATATGCAATAAAAACAAGAATTAATCAAGAAATTACTACATTGCTCAAATAAGACCCAAAATCTAGAAACGCGCTAAGACTTAAATATTAGACACAGAACACAATCAAAAATACCAAGTGCAAAGCTATAAAGAGTGCATTAAAATGCACTGATCAAAGATAGTAGATAGATAGAAGATAGTATAGATAGATAAATAGATATATAGTAGAATAGTAGATTGTAGTAGATATATAGTAGATAGTAGGGTAGATTATAGTAGATTGAAAAAGGATCTATAGCCCTTCGATACATGTTTTCTCATCGAAGACTGTGAGACTATATCGACAAACTCAATGAAAACCATTCTATTATTCCCGTCGAGGCTCAAAAGAAAAATAGTAACAGATTCTTCGGCTCATTTTTGTCCCGTTTATAAATTATACAATGAATTATGATTATTAGTGACAAATATTTGTCATGTATTTTTTTATGTATCAGTGACAAATATTTGTCCAGTGATTTTTTTTTATGAGTGACAAATATTTATCTCGACTTTTTTATGTATTAATAACAAATATTGTCCTCTTTTTATATTATAGGTTACAAATATTTATTCAGTATCTTTTTATGTATCAATGACAAATATTTATAGCGTACTTTTTTTATATATTTATTAGTAGTGCAAATATTCATTAAGTCTTCCCACTTCTTTGATAGACTAAAAGTTATTTTTTAAGGACTAAATTGAGTTTACATGTTTTAAACAACAAAAAATAAGCATCACTCTTTTTTTTACAAATAAAATATTTAAAAGTAAAAGTGCATGAAAGAAATTTAAAATGGATGTGAATGGGGGAAAATTTAAAATTCAAATTTAGAAGAGATGGAGGGAAGAAGGATGTATAAAAGACTAATTTAACCTTATAAAGGTGATGTGTCAATTTTTTAGAAACGGGTAGTTTAGTATTATACCTTTTTGGTTGTTTGATTATAGATATAGTAGATTTAGAAGAGATTGAGGGAAGAAGGATGTATAAAAGACTAATTTAACCTTATAAAGGTGATGTGTCAATTTTTTAGAAACGGGTAGTTTAGTGTTTTACCTTTTTGGTTGTTTGATTATAGATATAGTAGATAGTAGAATAGTAGATTTTGATTAATGTTATAGTTGGTTGTGGTGCTCACTTTTTTTGGACAATAGGCACTTAGTACATTTCATTAATAATCAAACTTTAAATACATGTAGGAATCTCAGAGTATTCATGAGGACTAGCTGACAATAAGGCCACCTCTGCTACAGAGTGAACAACCTTATTAGCATTCCTCCTAGTAAGCACAACATGAGAGGTTGTAAGTAAAAGAAGAGAACAAACTCTTGCAAGAGCCAAGCAAAGCACCAAATTCAGAAATTACAATCTTATTCGAATTAAAAGTATCAACAACCCATTTGGCATCAAGCTCAAAGATAACATCCTGATAGCCCATATCTCGAACCCACTTGATAACTTCCAATAAGCCCATCGTCTCGCCAATATGAACATCAGTAATTAGCGACAACCATTGATTCCTAACCCGAATGAAAGACCCACAGTCATCACGGAAACACATATCAATACCAACCTTATTTACACTTAGTGAGAAAAAGGCATCTACATTACACTTCACCAGACCAACCTGTGGTTTGCACCAAATATCAGAAGATCTATCAGAGAGATGAGAAGTAATACTTGACTGGGCAGTAGAACCACAGGCGGCAGTCCACTCTGAAAAATATTTGCTACCCGCCCACACGAGATCTCGCATCAGTGGTAACATTTTCCCAAATACGATTGTTTCTACCCTGCCAAATACTCCATAAGGTCATACACCAAGCAATTTTGTCTGGCTCATTAAGGACGGCAAGAACTGAGAAAAATATAGCTCCTGTATGATCTGTGCATCCACATAATCATGAACAACTGATGCCAAGCCTAACAAACTCCAACAGGCCAAAGCCCTGGGACAAGAAAAGAACAAATGCTTCGTCATCTCTGAGGGAGTGACGTACCAGGGGCAAACATTATCAATAGTAACATGTCGTCGAACCAAGTTTGCACGAGTTGGTAAAACATCCTTACAAAGGCGCCACAAAAAATGTTTGACCTTTGGAGGGATCTTCATCTTCCATAGCACTCGCCAGTTACCGGCAGCATGCAAGTACCCAGTGTCTAATACTATCTCCATAAGAAGTCGGTATGCACTCCGAACACCTGAGTTCTCAGGGCACCAGACAATGCGGTCTGAGCTAACAGCATCAAAGAGGGGTGTGTTCAAGATTGTACCTGCAACATTTGGAACAAATAAATGGTTAACAACATCAACTCTCCACATCTTAGCCTCATGATCCACCAAATCTGCCACATACAGAAAAAAATTATAATAAGGAGAATCCGCTTCGGTAAGTGGAATACGATTCGAGGTCCACTTTTCGCCAAAGACCCGAATATGAGACCCATCCCCAATCATCCACCTACACTCTTCATCAAGCACCAACCGAGCCTCGTGAATACTACGCCAAATGAAACTAGAATTACTACCCTTCTCAGCATGCATGAAATCACTCCGAGGATAATACGTAGCTTTATACAACCTAGCCACAAGAGAATCCGGTCTATTCATAAGGTGCCATCCTTGTTTCCCCAATAAAGCCACACTAATCCCTATTAGTTCCAATTAGAACACGCAGTCGTGTTATGCACGAGTTACATTAAATAGTAATAGAACACTATGTATCATGTATTAGTCTCTGGTAAATACAAAAGTGGTTACATATTAAATTAATTAAGTCTTCACTTATTAAGGAAATAAAAAATGAAAAACTTTTATAAGAACACATGTCTGTGCGATGTATGAGTTAAAAGCACTTCCAAGCCCTCCCACCGCGAAACCAAACATAATCTAAGTAGCATTAAAATACTTTGCATTGCATTGAGTATTATTTCAATACACAAGTAAACACTTAAATAAAAAACATGAATTAGTTAAGGTGGCAACCAAATCACGCAATACATTAAAGAAAGTGCTCAAAAATTTAAACCCGTATGACAAATTACAACATCGAATGCTTAAAATCTTATAAGAGCTGAAAAACCACAGTTATATAAATAAGCATCAAAATACATTATTCATTAAATGCTGCATCATTTTCAGCATCTGGCGCTCCATCTAACGATGTTGTCCTTTGCATTCTCCCCTACAATATTCTCATTTTGAGGAACATTACTTTCAACTACTAGATAATTATTATCAGCCGCATTATCTTCTTGTTGCGTGTTATCGTTATTTTCAACTCCATTTATTTACCTCGTCTACCACCTGTACTATTGATAACTCTATTTTATATAGAGTTATTTATGATTCTAAATCTAAATAATTGTAAAATTTTCAGTAATAATATTTAGTAAAAATAGAAATACAAAAAGAATTACAACATTAAGGGTTAAGAAAGGTTTTACGAACAAACTTGGCAATTTTCATATCTTGTGGTATCTTCTACTCTCTTTCTTTTCCTTTGTGTTTTTCAGTAATATGAACATGTTATTTACATCAGTTTGTATGTCCTTATAAGTAATGTTAAGCACAAGCTAAACTCTCTTGTAGTTAGTGTTTACCGTGGATTTTGGTAAACACCGCTAGTTTACAGTTTGGTTTACTTGTGGGATCAACTAGTAAATCCCAAGACAGTTTGGATAAAAGTTGTTTAGAAAACACGGGTTTCTTATGGGTTAAGTTAAAGAAAAGAAAGAAATTCAATGTTTCTTGCGAAACTAATGAATTATTCCAGAAAAGAAGAGAATTGCGTAAAACAAAGAAGGCAAAAAGTGCAAGAATTGGAAATAAACAAAGTAAAATTGCATTAAAAAGAGAAAGGTGGTACACAATCATACATTGCTTCTCTGGGCTCGTTTTTCGCTTTAGCTTGGAAGTAGAGCGTGAGAATTTGTGTAATGAGTTTGTGACCTGTTTTCCTTATGGAAAACTACTATATATACAAGGAGGAAAACATAAACTGCCTAAAACTGCTAAGAAATTCAAAAACTATAACTGCTATATACAATTCGACCATGTAACTGCTTACGCCTTCGACATCATCGTTGCTCTGGTCTTCGACCAAACTCCTTGGCTTTTTAACCTGCGACCACTCTTCTTAACTTCTTTCTCGTCGAAACTTTGACTTTAAACTCTCAGTTTCATTAAGTCTTGGGCATAGTCGAAAATATTCTTCAAAACACCTTCTCAATGTCAAATATCAACATTTCTTCTTTAAAATGACAAATCAACATCGTTGACTACATTTAATTGAGCCTGTCGAAAATGCAGGCTAACAAATTGCCCCCCAAAAATGTCGTTTTTGACTGAGGCATAAACAAAGATAGAAAATGACGTTTTTTGAAGACATTCCCAAACAGTTTTGTCAAATCACTTAACGTCATCATCATCACGTTATTTTAACTTCTTGTAGCATTGGCTTATACCTTTTTAAGTACTTGCCATTTATACGCATAATTCGACCATCTGCGCCTATTTCTTCTATTTCATAAGCGCCATTAGAAAAGACTTGTGAAATTTTAAATGGTCCTTCCCAATTTGGTGACCACTTGCCCAAAACTCAATTTTTTTTTCCATAGGCAAAATGACTTTCCAAACTAAGTCTTCTAAAGAGAAAGATTTCGACTTAACCTTTTTATTGTAGGCTTTAGCCACTCTTTCTTTTTGCCTTGTAAGCGCGTCTAAGGCAGTTAATCTTTCTTCGTCTAGATCAACCAATTCATCTAACATCATTTCCCAATAATCATCAGATGGAATTTCAAATTGTCTTTGAATCCTGGTTGATTGTAGACAAATTTCGACTGGCAAAACTGCCTCATGCCCAAAAATGGCCCTAAAAGGAGTAGTACTAATTGACTCCCTAGGAGTAGAATTTCGACAAGCCCATAACACTTGGTCAAGAGTTTTATGCCAATTCTTAGGCTTTTGCCCAATATGCTTCTTTATCAAATTAATGATAATTTTATTGGCTGCTTCGACTTGCCCATTAGCTTGTGCATAGTATGGTGTCGAACCTAACAACTTGTAACCATTTTCAGCAGCAAATTCTACCATTTTCTGACCAATAAATACTGAACCTTGGTCTGTGGTAATGGTTTCTGGAATTCCATACCTATATAAAATATGGTTTTGAATAAAATTGATCACTGCTTCTTGATTAACATTAGCCAAAGGAATAGCTTCTACCCACTTGGTAAAATAATCTATCCCAACTAATATAAAACGATGGCCTTTCGATGACGTTGGTTTAATCTCACCAATTATGTCTAAGGCCCATCCTCTAAATGGCCATGGTTTTATTATTGAGTGTAACTCACTCACAGGTACATGTTGCACTCCTGCATGTTTTTGACATTCTTGACAACCTTTGGCGAATTCTATGCAATCTTTCAGCATAGTTGGCCAATACACACCCTGTCGAAATAAGAGCCATTTCATCTTGTGACCTGATTGATGGGACCCACAAGTTCCACTATGAGTATAAGATATTGCCAAGTATGCCTCACTTTCACTAAGGCATTTGAGTAAAACTCCTTCAGGGGTCTTTTTGAACAACTCATTTCCAATAATCACATAGCTTAAGGCTCTATACTTGGTTTTCCTATTAGTTATTTCTGTTGGATTTTCCAAGTATTCGACAATCTGCTTTTGCCAGTCATCGTTCAACATATTGTCAATAGCAAAAACTTCTAAATTTTCACTAAAATTTTCACTATCACTATTTTTAGAAACTGGAGGTAATAATGCTTCTTCTGCCCCCCCCCCCCCCCGTTTTTGTGTTGACAATTCTTCTAAAGAGTCTGTCGAAATCAATTTCTCTTTAATTTCTATTAACTCTTCGAGTTTCTCTTTGGATACCTTATAACCTGAAGCAATTTGTGCCAACTCATTTGCCTCCTTGATTATCAATTCGAGCCACATGCTTTATATTCACACAGTCGAAGTGTTTTAACAAAGCATTTGGCAGCAACAAAATATGTAATTAAATTTTCTTTAATACATTTATATTCTTTTGTTAATTGCTTCACAACTAGTTCAGAATCGCCTTGGATTTCGACATTCTTTGCCCCCAAGTCTAACAAGATCTCAAGTCCTGTTATTAAGGCTTCATACTCAGCCTCATTATTGGAGCAAAGTTCTTTAATTTTAAACTTATATTTCGTTGGTATTTTCATTGGAGAAACAATTAGAATTCCAATTCCAGAACCATTTTTATGACTAGAACCGTCGAAATATAACTTCCAAGGACGAATATCCACTAAATTTAATGTTGCTTCCACTAATGAGTGATCGACAATAAAATCAGCAACAATTTGTCCTTTAATGGCCTTTAAAGGCTGATAAGTTAATGAATATTCTGATAAAGCTAAAGCCCATTTACCAATTCGACTATGTAGTATTGGTTTCGCCAGCATATGTTTAATGATATCGTAATGCGAGTAAACATACACATCAATAGGCTTTATATATTGCTTTAACTTTGTACAAGAAAAATACAAACATAAGCACAATTTTTCTATTGGTTGATACCTAGTTTCAGCATCATTTAAAACTCTACTAAGGTAATAGATGGCTCTTTCGACACCATTTTCATCCTCTTGTGCTAACATACTACCTATTGACATATCTGATGCTGCTACATAGAATTTCATTGCCTTATTTCTAATAGTAGGTACAAAATAGGAGGCTTCATCAAATATGTCTTGATCTCGTCGAAAGCTTTTTGATGTTCTGGTTCCCATCTGAAAACACCTTCCTTCTTCAGTCGAAGTAATGCCGAGAAAATTTGAGTCTTGCCACTTAGATTTGAAATAAACCTTCTAAGGAAATTAATCTCTAGCAATGACTGTAATTCTTTCTTTGTCGAAGGAGCTTTTGTTTCCAAAATACCTTTCGTCTTATTTTGATGGATTTCATTGCCTTTTTTGTGCATAACAAAGCCTAAAAAATCACCTGCACGAACACATAAGGCACATTTGATTGGATTCATTTTCAATCCATGTTTTCTCATTCTTTCGAATGATTGTCGAAGATGATCTAAATGACCATTTTCTGATGAAGACTTAACAACAATGTCATCTATGTACACTTGCATAAAGTTTTCTATAAAATCATGAAACATAGAATTCATTGCTCTTTGGTATGTAGCACCAGCATTTTTAAGACCACAGGGCATAACTACCCATTCATAACACCTAATGCCCCTGGGCAACGAAACGTTGTTTTTGATACGTCTTCTTCAGCAATAAAAATTTGGTTATACCCAGAATAACCATCAAGCATACTTAAATATTCGTAGCCTACTGCTGAATCGACTAGCATTTCTGCCACAGGCATAGAGTATTGGTCTTTTGGTGTAGCATTATTTAAATCCCTAAAATCTATGCAAACTCTAAGAGTGTCATTTTTCTTAATAACAGGGACTATATTAGCTAACCAATCAACATACCTGGCAGTTCTGATGAACTTGTTCTTTAGTAGCCTTTCAATTTCTGTTTTAATCTTCGACAAGATCTCTGGCGCAAATCTTCTTGGTGTCTGCTTCACTAGCGTCTTTTCTGGTCGAATAGGTAGCTTCAATTCTACTACTTCTCGACTCAACCCTGGGATTTCATTATAGTCCCAAGCAAAGCAATCTCTAAATTCTTTCAAGAGTTCGATAGTTTGCACTCTGAATTCCTTGTCGATCTCGCACTGATATATGTTGGTCTCTTCACAGAGCCATCTCCCAAGTCAATTTCTTCCAAGGGATCTTGTGCCTGTATTCTTTTGGTCGAACCCATTGGGTCCTTTTCAAAACCTAAAGGCTCATCATCATATACACAATCAAGCCTTTGGTCTTCGACCAAATCTTTTTCATTGATTACACTGGTTACACTGGTTTCTGCAACCATTTGTTGATTTAATTCAGCTTCCAAAGCCGCTTTTTCTTTGTTTTCGGCCACATAAGCCGTAATTCTATCCCACGTACTGGGCTTAATCATCAAACCATTTAAGGTCCATCCCAACCAGTAGGCTTGACAAAGCCTCTTGGGTGGCTATCTTCATCTATAATCTCCCTCTCCGAAACAAAACCGTAATTTGGGTGGAGTGTGACAGAAGAGAAAACATTATCTTGGTTTATATAACCAAGGTCAGAAGAAGAACATGGCGCAATATTCGCCAATTGTTTGTCGAAGGTCTTTCTTGTTATAGTGTTAACTTCTGCTTTGAAGTAACTCTGGTCACCTTCAATGTTTTCGACCAATCCATCCTCTCTCCATATGATCAATCTTTGATGGACAGTTGATGGAATTGCCCCCACACCATGGATCCACTCCCTTCCTAGTAGCAAATTATAATTTGCTTTCGATGGAACCACTAGGAACGGGGTTAGGCTCTTGATGCTTCCCACAGCAAGCTCGACCTCTATGGCCCCAAGTGAATGGCCAGTTTTGCCTTCATAATTTGTCAAAACCATGTTGTGTGGCCTCAAATCAGTATCACATTTGCCAATTTCCCTTAGCAAATGTTGAGGCATTAGGTTCACAGCAGCACCTCCATCGACCAAGATTTTATTCACGCCTATGTTATTCACTTTGGCATGAATGAACAAAGGTTTGAGATGATTCATCATCCCACAGTCTGGTCTTTCGAACACTGCATGCTGTTCTTCGACGCAGCCATTTTTGAGCACATAGTAGCAAATTGGCTTGTATGTAGTTTCTTCATCGAAGTCTTCTTCGACGTCATTGACCTCAGAAACCACATCATACTCTACAGGCAGGATAGAGATCACATTACATAAGACATCGAAATCTGGCTCAGAATCATCGAAATCTGAATCCATGTCTTCGTCCAAGTTTAGGCCTTCTTTGAGTGCAGATAATGGAGGAAAAATTCGTTTAGTAGCTGGCTTTCTAGCCATTTCAAGAGATTCTGAAGGTAACGCTTTACCTTTTCCTTTGTCAGCACTTAATGTTGCCCCTGTAGCAGCAATAACTTTCTTCTGTCGTTGATATCTTCGCCATTGTGTTCTTGTCATAGGGTTTTTACCCTTGTAATTATTACGGTAGGCATATTTATTTGCTTCTGATGCCTTATTTTGGGTAATTGTACTAGCACTAGCACCACCCTTAACCATCTTTGCTGGCTTCTGTTGGTTGCCAGCGTTCTTTCCAGCATAGTACATGGGATAATACCCAGTACTTCTCCCACCAGAATGAACCCATTTCTCGACAGGAGATTGAGAAGGTGGAACATATGTTCTAACCTTTTCTTTGTGGGGGTTCTTAATCGAAGAAACCTTGTAAGGTATCCCTCTGTCATTGAAACTGAACTTGGGTCTCTTGTCGACCCATTTCCCCTTGCGTTTGGGTTGAGGTTTGAAACTTTCCAGATCCTTTGCAGCTTCCTTATCGAAAACAGCACTGCATCGTGGACATAGTATCACCTCAGAGTTGCTGATCTTGCAACGATTGAGGAAATCGATCATTTCCTCTTCAACCTTAGGGTAAACCACCTTCATTTTGGCATCATACTGGTCTTCAGTGACCATTTCGACGTCAACCTTGGAGCTTACAGTGGCTCTTTTCACACTACCCTTTCCTGCAGTATCACCAGAAACTTCGACCATAGCAATGTCAACTACGACATACATTGCTTCGTTTGTTGGTAGAGGATCTGCATCAATTTTCAATGGAGGCTTTGACTGGACTCCAAATTTGAGCCTTCCTTCGTTCAATGCTTTTTGAACCAAATCCCTGAAAAGGACACAACGAGCAGTGTTATGGCCCAAGAAGTTATGAAATTTACAAAAACCTCTTTTCTGTCTTTGTTCCAATGGTGATGTTTTTAGGCCTTTAGGCACTAAAATTTGACCATCAGCAACTAACAGATCAAATATTTTGTCACATTTAGAAACATCAAAAGTATATGTTTTTGCAACGAATTTATTATTTTTAGGTTCAACAGGATTTTTTCCATCTGAAGGCTTTAATAGTTTACAAGTATAAGGAGGTCCAGGTTGTAATTCAGCAATATTAACCTCTTCTTCGACACTTTCATAAGATATGTCGAATTCTTGGTCATTGTCATTAGCATTGACATAGGCAACCTTTTCTTTTTTATTATTACTAAACCTATTAGTTCTAGCCTTTTCAGCTTTAAGCCTTTTGACCTGTCGAACTCTATCAGCTAGTTGTGCCATATCTCTTGGGTGCAAAGTATCTAACTTCTTCCTAATAGAGTAGTCTAGGCCACCAGCAGCCATTTCGACTAACTCGTGCTCAGGTACTTGAGTAAAGCACCTTGCCTTGAGAAGTCTAAATCTATTGAGATAATCATCAATAGACTCTGCCCCTTTACGTTGAACACTAGCCAATTCTTTAAGACTAATCTTACATTGGCCCATGTAAAATTGCTCATGAAAGGCCTTTTCTAACTGAGCCCAATTAAAGATAGAATGTGGGGCTAAAGTGGTGAACCAAGTGAAAGCATTCTTAATTAAAGAATTTGGGAAATATTTCATTCTTAAATTCTCATTATGTGCTAAGTCACCGGTCTCAGTTAAATACCTAGCAATATGTTCAACAGTCGATTCACTGGTTTCCCCAGCAAATTTTGTGAACTTGGGAATTTTCCATCCCCTAGGCAACTCTATTTGCAATGTGTAGTCAGATAATGGTGATACAAAATTAGGCCTGTGTAAACCTAAGTTAAGGCCATTCTGGGCTAAGATAGTTTCGACCATATTAGCCAAGTTATTTTGTGCTCCAAAATTATTTTGTTGCACATGCCTAACCACTTCGTCAGCATTCTCATTTCTATTGACTAACACAACATCAGGTATTTCCTCTACTCTTGGTGTTATCAAACAACCAGTTGTTGCTGTCCCTGATTCATGGGAATTACATTGTTTGGCCTTCCCAAAGGGATTTTGACAGGCCTAACATTTTGTACTTGGGGAATTTGCTGGTTATGCACTGGTGGAGTGCCAAAGAAATCAGCAATTCTTCCCATTTGTGTTGTTAACATTTGGCAACTATTATTGGTATTTTGTATCAGAGGATTGAATACAGTACCAATTTGTTGTGTTAACATGTTAACCATATCGTGATTACTATCATCCATTTGTTGCCTTAATGCCAACACAGATGATGTGGTTAGGGCTGGTTGAACATTTCGACCATAAATGTTCTCAGAAGAACTGTGAGTAGGAGAGAAACCTACTATTGCATTGTCTGCAAATGTAGATGAATTGGTTTGAAGGCCTGACATTAAGGCTGTTGGCATGCCATAAGGGTAACTCCTACCATTTATAGGATTAAATGGCATATTTCCACTCACGGGATTAGCCATGAAAGGACTTGATGGTCCTAATTCTGGCGGCACATAAGCCATTGCATTGGGTTGTGTTACTGCTGCTGTGGTCATCATAGACACAGGAGTAATTACAGGAGCAGTTACAGCAGTTATGCCCATGGCTTTCAAAGAAGACAACGGAGCAGTTACTGCAGTTACACCCATTGTTGTCGAAGGAGACAACATAGCAATTACTCCTATAGCGGTTGCAGCATTTGCATCACTAACTGACGCATTCCTTGGTGAATTTGGCGCATTAGATGAAGAAGCATTGTTATTAGAGCGAGCCATCTCTGAGAGATTTCTACCACTCCTTAAACGCATGCACAAATCACTTTATGCTTTTAAATCCAAGAACAACAAGCCCAGAAATGTTGTAAAACAACTTTTAAAATTAGCACAAACGGTCCCACCGGGCGTGCCAATTTGTTTACCGTGGATTTTGGTAAACATCGCTAGTTTCCAGTTTGGTTTACTTGCGGGATCAACTAGTAAATTCCAAGACAGTTTGGATAAAAGTTGTTTAGAAAACACGGATTTCTTATGGGTTAAGTTAAAGAAAAGAAAGAAATTCAATGTTTCTTGCGAAACTAATGAATTATTCCAGAAAAGAAGAGAATTGCGGAAAACAAAGAAGGCAAAAAGTGCAAGAATTGGAAATAAACAAAGTAAAATTGCATTAAAAAGTTAAAGGTGGTACACAATCATACATTGCTTCTCTGGGCTCGTTTTTCGCTTTAACTTGGAAGTAGAGCGTGAGAATTTGTGTAATGAGTTTGTGACCTGTTTTCCTTATGAAAAACTACTATATATACAAGGAGGAAAACATAAACTGCTGATAGGCCGCAAGTGCACGGTCTTGTCGCGTAATAAAAGAGTTATCGATCCACAGGGAGAGCCTAGGTGATTACCAATTTAATTTTCCAAAGTTGATTAACTGAAAAGAAAGTCTTTTTAGAAAGAAGGAATGTTTTTGTTGATGTTTTAAAGATAAAAAGAGACACGGGGTATTAGTTTCATCGAAATGATAAGGTTTCCGTTATTAATCCTTTCGACTGTTTTCCAGTTTTAAAGAACGATATATTTCTTAAGACAAGGCGACGGTTGTAGCAAGAGTTTCCTTTCGAAATACAAACGCGTGTTCTAAACTAATTATCAAGCCTATTTTCATGGTTGATTATTATTAGAACCCATTAAGCAAAGACCTTTTTATGTCTCAATAAAACCAAAACTATTTTCATGTGTTGATTTTATTGTCTAATTTCATAGATCCAACAACCACACTTCCCCTTTCGGTACATCGTGTGGTGTTTTGAAATAATAATGAAAAGTGATGAAATTAGATTTAAAAATACAAAGCGATTAAGGTGGAGAATAGTCTCGGGAATTGATTAGTAGGAAGCCATCATCTGATGGTTGCCAAAAACCCCAAGGCTAAGAAAGTCTCCTCACTCATGATCATTGTAGACAAAAGAGGAGAAGAGGAAGATTGCATGTTTGTAAATTGCAAGAATTTGTAAAGAAAGCGATAAGTTGCGGAATGTGTAAATTGCAAGAATTGTAAAGAAAGCGATAAGTTGCGGAATGTGTAAATGAGTTAGGAATTAGATGTTAGAATGGCAAGAAAATAAATGTTAGGATTTGAGAAAATTGCAAAATTATAAATAGCGGAATTGTAAATGACAAGAAAGTAAATTGCTTAAAAAGTAAATTGCAAGGAATTTAAATGACTTGGAAAATAAAAGAGCAAGAAAGTAAAAGGGCAAGAAAAGTAAAGAGCAAGAATTAAAAGGGCAAGAAAAGTAAAGAGCAAGAATTAAAAGAGCAAGAAAATAAATGGGCAAGAAAATAAAGAGCAAGAATTAAAAGAGCAAGAAAATAAATGGGCAAGAAAAGTAAAGAGCAAGAATTAAAAGAGAAAGAAAATAAATGGGCAAGAAAATAAAGAGCAAGAATTAAAAGGGCAAGAAAGTAAAATAGCAAGAATTAAAAGGGCAAGAAAGTAAAAGAGCAAGAATCATAAAGAACATGAAGAGTAAATTGAAGTCATGAATCTTAGAGAGTTTATTGAGAGTGATTTTCTAACAAAATTCAAGCTTGCTTACAAGTGAGGATCAAGGTCCTATTTATAGGAAAATATGAGGGAAGGGGCAAAATGGTCAATTCAAGTTTTGGCAAAGATAGCCATCAACAAGTGGACAAAGCAAGTTGGCAAAGATAGCCATCAACAAGTGGACAAAGCACTTTGAGTGGAGGGGCAAAATGGTCAAAAAGAAGTGAAAAATCAAGTTGGCAAAGATGGCCACAAACAAGTGGCCGCAGCCAAAATTTACTGCTTTTTGGCGCCCTTGGCGCCCTGTCCTGCGCCAGTTGTGCTGCTCCTTGGCGCCCTTGGGGCCCTGTGCTGCGCCAGTTTGCGTTGTGCTGTCTCAAAAATTGTTCCTCCTCAAATATTTTCTTTGTTCTTCATTTTAGCTCATATTTTCTCTTTTGCTTCAAAATAAAACCTGAAAATAAAAAGTAAACATTTGTAGTAAAATAGCTCAAAAATATAATTAAAATATCAAATAAACCTAATAAAAATAACTATTAAAAAGACTCTAAAAATAGACTTATCAAACTCCCCTATGCTTGAACCTTTGCTTGTCCTCAAGCAAAAACAGTGTAAATCTTTAGGCCAATTCTGAAGGAAAATTATTTTCACATCGAAACCTTAAGTGAACTGTGGGGCAATTCTAACACTTTGGTTTGAGAAATACTATCTGGGCTTCTTGTGGAATTGGGAGACAATTTTAAAGTATCAATACTCTGGAGAGGATATCAATGTCATTATAGAACCGGTTCCCCAACATTCTTAAGCTTGGGTCCTTCATTTACTAAGACCGGGTCTCAAAGGAGGGTCTTTATACGTTGGGTATTCAAGCATTTTTCTTTTCTTTTTGATTTTATATGCTAACCATTCATTTTGACATTTAAAATGCACCAATTTTTGCATTTTGAATTGGTTTTGCATATTTTTTTCTTTGCTTGATACCCCAACTCAGACGTTTTTCTCCAGTAACCGCGCATCCAGTGAATGTCACCAAGAGAACCAGGTTACTAGTTTCTCTTCAGTCCTTCTAATTGTATTAACAACTGAAAACAGTCTCAATAGTGTGTGTGTGTGTGTGTGTGTGTGTGTGTGTGTGTGTGTGTGTGTGAAAAAGCCCTAGAAGTAGAAATCGAACCATGATACAATTTTGTTGTTCCCAACCAGTCCACCTAGATGATTGCTAATGAAAAATTGAAAAATTATTTTTGTCCAGAAAAGGCTTATCTAAAACATGCTTAGGGTTCACAAAGTTTCATCATGGGGGGAGCGGATACAACTCAAAGTACAAAAAGATAAAAAGTCAGCAAAGCAATAAAGACATACCCAATAAAAGCAATAAAATACCCCCCATGCTTGGACTAGGCATTGTCCTCAATGATTTTTCAAATAAAACAACACAAAAGGGGTTAGGATAGCTCACCGGATCACAGCTGCCCTTTGTAGAGTTATTCCAGGGTCCCATTGCTTGAAGCATAAAGACCAAGTGACACATGAAGAATGAAAACATATTCCTGGATCCCATGGCTTGTAAAATGGAAGTTGTATAAGCAATAAGATTTTATTTTCAATTCCCCCTAGATCAAATGTTATTTTCACAAAGGAAGGTGAAAAATACGACAAAGGAGATGGTCGAGGTTTTCCCTCACCCAAAGTTTCAGTACCCAATTTTTGTGATGGTGGATTCTCATCTAAAAGTTTTATGTAGAATTGGGTTTCCTCTGCTGCATTTGTATTTGTGTTGCCTAAAAGGAAAATTTCCAGACTATCTTGTGAAGATGATGCTAAAGAGCAGTCTCGCACGCAATAGTCTACAATATCAATCCTGCAGCATGAGTCCTTTACAGACGGACTCCTCATGAAGTTTGAAACTTCAAACTTAACTTTTTCATCTCCCACATTAAAAACCAACTTACCGTTTTTAACGTCAATTATTGCCCCTGCAGTAGCTAAAAAAGGCCTCCCTAGAAGAATAGGAATTTGGGAGTCTTCTTCAATTTCTATTACAACAAAATCCACTGGTATAAAAGTTTGCCCTACCTTGATAGGGACATCCTCTAAGATTCCAGTGGGGTATTTAACGGAACGATCTGCCAACTGTATTGTCATTTTTGTAGGTTTAAGTTCACCTATCCCTAGTCTTTTGCAAAGAGAAAGAGGCATCAAACTTACACTGGCTCCTAGATCACACATTGCTCTGTTTATAGTTTCACTTCCAATTACACAAGGTATGGAAAAACTACCTGGATCTTTGAGCTTTTGTGGCAGCTTGTTCTGGATAATTGCACTACATTCTTCTGTTAATGCAATCGTCTCATAGTCGTCTATTTTTCTTTTCGTAGATAAAATTTCTTTCAAAATTTTAGAATAAGACGGCATTTGAGACAATGCATCAGTGAAAGGAATGTTGATGTAAAGCTTTTTAAGCAAGTCGACAAACCTTTTGAATTGCTCGTCAAGTTTGTTTTTTCCAAATCTTTGGGGAAAAGGAATGGGTGGTTTGTATGGTGGTGGGGGGATGTATGGTTCTTCTATTTCTTTTTCTGGTTCTTTCTCTCTTTCATTCTCTTCTTGCTCACATGGTAAATTATGTTTTTCACTCACAATTTTTTCTTGGTTTGCTCTTGGTTCCTCTAATTGTTTTCCGCTTCTAAGGGTGACTGCATTTATTTGGCCATATGGATTTTGTTCAGGCTGTCCAGGAAATACCCCCGAAGATTTAGAGGATGAAGCCACTTGTGTTACCACTTGAGTTATTTGATTTTCAAGCATCTTATTATGAGTGGCAATAGAGTCGACTTTTGATACTAATTTGATAAGTGTGTCATTCAAATAACCAGTTTGATTTTTGAATTCTTCATTTTGTTTTGTTTGAGATGGCACAAATTTTTCCATCAAAAATTCCAAGTTCGACTTTTGCGGGTTGTTTTGTGGGTTGTTAAAAACCCTTTGATTTTGAAAACCAGGAGGTGGTCTAGGTGCTGGATTGGGTGGAGGATTTTTATAAGAAAAATTTGGATGATTTCTCCACCCAAGATTATAAGTATTTGAAACGGATCTTCTTTTTGAGCATAGTTAACATGCTCATTTCCAGTACTAGATTCCTCAAGCTGGCATTCAGCTCCAATATGGCCAACAACCCCACATAATTCACACGGTGGAGTAGTAGGAGAAAGAGTTTGTGAAACGACACTTACATTTAATTTTTCAAATTTTTGAAAAAGTGCGTCCACTTTTGAGGTAAGATGATCAACAGCAGATATTTCATACTTACCTGGCTCTTTTGATGATGCTGGTTTATTTGTTATGGCTCCATTGACAATGGTTTTGAGCCATATCTTCAATGAGTGCATAAGCTTCAGTAAAATTTTTGTTCATTAAAGCTCCACCTGCAGCTGCATCAACAGTCATTCTTGTTGCATATTGTAATCCATTATAAAATGTGTGAACAACGAGCCATTTCTCTAGTCCATGATGGAGGCATAGCCTTAACATTTCTTTGAAACGTTCCCAAGTATCATAAAGAGATTCCCCGTCGTTTTGAGAAAATAGAGTAATTTGACTTCTCATTTGAGCTGTTTTACTTGGGGGAAAGAACCTAGCAAGAAAAGCTTGTTTTAATTGGCCCCAGCTGGTAATGGATTTCGAAGGCAAAGAATGTAGCCATGCTCTTGCTCTATCCCTTAATGAAAAAGGGAAGAGCTTTAGTCTTATGGCATCTTGAGGTACCCCGTTTAATTTGAGAGTTCCACAGTATTCCAGAAAAATTGAAATATGAAGATTTGGGTCCTCCGTGGGAGAACCAGAAAATTGGTTTTGTTGAACCATTGAAAGCAGAGATGATTTGAGTTCAAAATTATTTGCTTCCACATTTGGATGTACAATGACAGCCGATGGTTCTGCTGAAGGTGTTGCGTACTCTTTGAGAGCACGATTTTCATTAGCCGCCATTTGGTTATCGGGAATTTCTCTCCTCCTTCTATGTAAGAACCTTTCGATTTCGGGAATTTGTTGAACAATTTCTCCGAAACTTCTGGTTCTTCGCATTCGAGGGACAAGAGAAGAAAAAGTAAAGAAAATAAAACTTCAGTCTAACCGGTTTCGAAAAACTTAATTAATATCACTGCCTCCCCGAAAACGGCGCCAAAAACTCAAAAACTTGATAGGCCGCAAGTACACGGTCTTGTCGCGTAATAAAAGAGTTATCGATCCATAGGGAGAGCCTAGGTGGTTACCAATTTAATTTTCCAAAGTTGATTAACTGAAAAGAAAGTCTTTTTAGAAAGAAGGAATGTTTTTGTTGATGTTTTAAAGATAAAAAGAGACTTGGGATATTAGTTTCATCGAAATGATAAGGTTTCCGTTATTAATCCTTTCGACTATTTTCCAGTTTTAAAGAACGATATATTTCTTAAGACAAGGCGACGGTTGTAGCAAGAGTTTCCTTTCGAAATACAAACGCGTGTTCTAAACTAATTATCAAGCCTATTTTCATGGTTGATTATTATTAGAACCCATTAAGCAAAGACCTTTTTATGTCTCAATAAAACCAAAACTATTTTCATGTGTTGATTTTATTGTCTAATTTCATAGATCCAACAACCACACTTCCCCTTTCGGTACATCATGTGGTGTTTTGAAATAATAATGAAAAGTGATGAAATTAGATTTAAAAATACAAAGCGATTAAGGTGGAGAATAGTCTCGGGAATTAATTAGTAGGAAGCCATCATTTGATGGTTGCCAAAAACCCCAAGGCTAAGAAAGTCTACTCACTCATGATCATTGTAGACAAAAGAGGAGAAGAGGAAGATTTTGTAAATTGCAAGAATTGTAAAGAAAGCGATAACTGCGAAATGTGTAAATGAGTTAGGAATTAGATGTTAGAATGGCAAGAAAATAAATGTTAGGAATTGAGAAAATTGCAAAATTATAAATAGCGGAATTGTAAATGACAAGAAAGTAAATTGCTTAAAAAGTAAATTGCAAGGAATTTAAATGACTTGGAAAATAGAAGAGCAAGAAAGTAAAAGGGCAAGAAAATAAAAGGGCAAGAAAAGTAAAGAGCAAGAATTAAAAGGGCAAGAAAATAAATGGGCAAGAAAAGTAAAGAGCAAAAATTAAAAGAGCAAGAAAATAAATGGGCAAGAAAAGTAAAGAGCAAGAATTAAAAAAGCAAGAAAATAAATGGGCAAGAAAATAAAGAGCAAGAATTAAAAGAGCAAGAAAATAAATGGGCAAGAAAAGTAAAGAGCAAGAATTAAAAGAGCAAGAAAATAAATGAGCAAGAAAAGTAAAGAGCAAGAATTAAAATGGCAAGAAAATAAATGGGCAAGAAAAGTAAAGAGCAAGAATTAAAAGAGCAAGAAAATAAATGGGCAAGAAAATAAAGAGCAAGAATTAAAAGAGCAAGAAAATAAATGGGCAAGAAAAGTAAAGAGCAAGAATTAAAAGAGCAAGAAAATAAATGGGCAAGAAAAAAAAGAGCAATAATTAAAAGAGCAAGAAAGTAAAATAGCAAGAATTAAAAGGGCAAGAAAGTAAAAGAGCAAGAATCATAAAGAACATGAAGAGTAAATTGAAGTCATGAATGTAAGAGAGTTTATTGAGAGTGATTTTCTAACAAAATTCAAGCTTGCTTACAAGTGAGGATCAAGGTCCTATTTATAGGAAAATATGAGGGAAGGGGCAAAATGGTCAATTCAAGTTTTGGCAAAGATAGTCATCAACAAGTGGACAAAGCACTTTGAGTGGAGGGGCAAAATGGTCAAAAAGAAGTGAAAAATCAAGTTGGCAAAGATGACCACAAACAAGTGGCCGCAGCCAAAATTGACTGCTTTTTGGCGCCCTTGGCGCCCAGTCCTGCGCCAGTCCTGCGCCAGTTGTGCTGCTCCTTGGCGCCCCTGGGGCCCTGTGCTGCGCCAGTTTGCGTTGTGCTGTCTCAAAAATTGTTCCTCCTCAAATATTTTCTTTGTTCTTCATTTTAGCTCATATTTTTTCTTTTGCTTCAAAATAAAACCTGAAAATAAAAAGTAAACATTTGTAGTAAAATAGCTCAAAAATATAATTAAAATACCAAATAAACCTAATAAAAATAACTATTAAAAAGACTCTAAAAATAGACGTATCAACTGCCTAAAACTGCTAAGAAATTCAAAAACTATAACTGCTATATACAATTCGACCTTGTAACTGCCTACGCCTTCGACAGCATCATTGCTCTGGTCTTCGACCAAACTCCTTGGCTTTAACCTGCGACCAGTCTTCTTAACTTCTTTCTCGTCGAAACTTTGACTTTAAACTCTTATTTTCATTAAGTCTTGGGCATAGTCGAAAATATTCTTCAAAACGCCTTCTCAATGTCAAATATCAACATTTCTTCTTTAAAATGACAAATCAACATTGTTGACTGCATTTAATTGAGCCTGTCGAAAATGCAGGCTAACAGTTGGGATGCCATAAACTTTGTAAGGATCCTTTAACTAGTTTTATGTTATATATTGATGTTTGCATTTTAGTTCTTGCATGATAACTCTTTCATATTCATCTTTAGAATTGACCAGCTAAAAGTGAATGCATATTATAAATTCAGACATGGTTTAATAAAGGAAACTTTGTTATTCCATGCCAAGACCTAGACATAGGATAGCATTGTCCATAGGGTGATACTGTGGGTGCTTCATATACATGGGTGAACTTATTTAGAGCTTAGATATAAGACTTGTAACGAAACTCTGACGATAGTGACTGAAAGGCATGCAACAAATATTCACTACAACAAATTTGACATATACCAACAGCAACCTATAGTGACGGTAAATAAAACCGTAGGTATAGGTATCCTACACCTACAACAAGTTAAAAAAACCGTGGCTATAGGTTCACAGGAAATATTGTGGAAAAATAACTGTGGAAGCCTATAGTGACGACTGCTTTAACCGTAGGTATATGTATCATTTACCCACAAACGTTTTCTAAAACCGTGGGTATAGGCTTTAGCGACGAAATCAACTCCATTGGTATAGGCTAAATCAACTCCGCGGGAGAAGTAAAATTTTCCCTCTCTCTTCTCGCGTTTTTATTTTATTCCAAAATAAAAAATTTTGGCTGAAGCTAAATTAACTCTCTTTTCCATCGATCTATTTTTCTTTTCTCTTTCTCTATTCTATTCGCATCCCTCCCTCACTGCCGTCTCTGAACCGTCATCCACCATCCACCATCGCCTCCCTGTTGCCGTCATCCACCATCGGCTCCCTGTTGCCGTCATCCACCATCGCCTCCCTGTCGCCACCTCTCTCTTCGACGAAGAAGCTCCTTCTCTAACTCTCGCTGAACCCTAACTCTCTCAGTTTCCTTCTCAAATCAATCCAATGGCAAAACCTAACTCTCGCAGAATCTCGCGCCTGACCTGAAGGAAAGACGGAAAAAGCGCTCACCTACGGAATACGAAAGTTCGCATCGGCCTCCGCCTCTGAAATCGTCACCTCCGCCTCTGAATCGTCACCTCCGCCTCTGAAGGAAACAGCTCTCACCTTCGTCTATTCCATAGCCTCACCCACACACAGAAGGTGATTTTTCTTCTTCCTCACTGAAATCTCCAACTGAAATCATTCTATCTTCATTTTTTTTTAAAAATTCTGATGGGTTCTGGGATGATTCGTTATACATCTGTTTTAGTTCCTTATACCTCTGGTTTGATTTTTTTTTTCAGCTACAGAAGGGAATTTAGATGCGATTGAGGTTTTGAAGCTGTTTGGATCTTGTGTTATCTTGTTTGTTCTGAGAGGTGAGTATCTCTTTGTTGATAATTTTTATTTTCCCCCTTGACAGTAATTTTAGGTATTTTTCTTGCTTGTAGGCTGTAGCGTGTAGGAAATTACTTGAATCTAAACTAGTTTTTATATCACAAATAAACTTATTGCAACTTATAAGCATCAATTTGGTAGTCATTTTTGATCTTACAATATGAAGTTGGGGCCAGATTAATCCTACTGTTTGTTTATGCTAGCTAGATTAATCCTACTACTTGTTTGTAATTGGTGTGCATTTGTGCAAGCATGTTTGATGTTTGTTTTTGGTCAGGAGCACTTGTATTGTTTGTCTATGTGTGATTATGGTTGTAGGTGTTGTGTTCATAGTTTTAATGTGTTGGTATTGCTTTGTTTTCTATTTTCTTTATATTGGATTGCATACCCTTTCTCTCTTTGTTCATTAATTTAGTCACAACAAACCCTTTATTTATTTCAGTTTTACTTGTCGTATGGAGAATAGAGGATGGATGTGTGATCCATCAAAACTGAGTGAGGAATATATTCGGGGGGTTAATGGATTTCTTGAATTTGCTTTTAAAAATTCAGAAACGAATGGAAAAATATTTTGCCCTTGTATAATATGTGCCAATTGTAAGCAACGCTCTCGCACAAGTGTTTATGAACACTTGACTGATCAACGACGTGGGTTTCTTAGAGGTTATAAACAATGGATATTTCATGGTGAAAGACCTACCACTTCAAGTAGTACAAATGAGCTACATTCAGAAATGGAACATGACATGGATGGGTTAATACGTGATGTTTATGCCATGCATTCTACAGGAGAGCCAAGTTGTGGTGAAGAGGAAATTAATCCCGAAGCAAGAGAAAGTGTTAAGTTTTACCAATTGGTGAAAGAGAATGAGCAAATGCTCTACCCAAATTGTAAGAAATATAGCAAGCTATCCTTTATGGTCCATTTGTATCATATAAAGTGTCTCCACGGGTGGAGTGACAAATCGTTCTCTATGTTACTAGATTTATTAAGAGATGCTCTATCAGAAGGAAATGTTTTGCCAAGCTCATACTATGAAACAAAGAAGATGATCTCAGGGTTAGGTTTGGGGTATGAGAAGATCCATGCTTGTCCTAACGACTGCATATTGTATCGGGATATGTATATCGATGATCAAGTCTGTCCAAAGTGTGGTATGTCAAGGTGGAAAACAACAAATGAAGATGTACAGGCTAATGGATCGGAGACTTCCGGAAAGAGAAAGAACTTACCCGCAAAGGTCCTTCGATGGTTTCCTTTGAAACCGAGGGTGCAAAGGTTGTTCATGTCATCCAAAACCGCAGAATCAATGAGATGGCACCATGATGGTAGATTGAATGATGGTTCTCTTAGGCATCCAGCTGACTCACTTGCTTGGAAAGAATTTGATGCTCGATATCCAACATTTTCATCAGATCCTCGTAATGTTCGATTAGGAGTGGCTTCTGATGGCTTCAATCCTTTCAAGACTATGAGCATTACCCACAGCACTTGGCCAGTCATGCTAGTTCCTTATAATCTACCTCCTTGGATGTGCATGAAACAAACATTCTTTATGTTATCACTACTAATTCCAGGACCTAAAGGTCCCGGAAATAAGATTGATGTTTACCTACAGCCATTAGTACAAGAGCTGCAAGAGTTATGGGATGACGGAATTGAAACCTTTGATGCCTACTAGAAAGAGACATTCCAACTTCGTGTTGCTATAATGTGGACTATTAATGACTTTCCGGCATATGCAAACTTATCTGGATGGAGTACCAAAGGTCAATTTGCTTGTCCATGTTGTGGGATTGAAACTGCCTCGCGATGGCTGCGCCATGGTCGAAAATTTTGCTACATGTGCCATCGCCGCTGGTTAGCCCCTAACCACAAGTGGAGGTCGAATAGTAAGGATTTTGACGGAGCAAGGGAGTTAAGGAATCCTCCTAAAATACTTGAAGGGAGTGAAATTTTAAGGCAATTAGATGAAATTGGAGAAGAGGGTCTAGAAGATGGGTCACGACCTTGGAAAAAAAAGAGCATTTTCTTCACTTTACCCTATTGGCAATATAATATATTGCGTCACAATCTTGATGTGATGCATATCGAAAAAAATGTATGTGACAACATCATTGGTACATTGTTAAACCAAGAGGGAAAATCTAAAGATAATTATAAGGCCCGTGCTGACCTTGTAGATATGGGCATAAGAAGTATGCTTCACCCCCAACCCAGTCCTAGAAGTAGTACAATGCTTTTGCCTAGAGCATGTTATCAAATGACTGTCAAAGAAAAGGATGCTTTTCTCAGCATCCTCAAGAATGTAAAAGTTCCAGATGAATGCTCATCGAACATCTCACGTTGTGTGCAAGTCAAGCAGCGCAAGATATTTGGCTTAAAAAGTTATGATTGTCATGTTTAGATGCAACAACTTCTCCCAGTGGAATTAAGGGGTTCATTGCCAGATAAAGTCACTTCAGTTATTGTTGATTTCTGCAATTTCTTTAAACAAATATGCTCTAAGGTACTTACTGTGGATTTTCTAGCACAATTGGAGTCTCAAATAGCTATAACACTTTGTCAATTGGAAACAATTTTTCCTCCATCATTTTTCACTGTTATGATGCATTTGGTAATTCACTTAGCATATGAAGCCAAGGTTGCTAGGCCAGTACAATATCGGTGGATGTATCCTATTGAAAGGTATGAATTCTTTATTTTAACATATAACATCTTATTTAATACCGTTAAAGAAGCTATTAGGGTGCTAAGAGGTTAGATATCTAATACTAAATTTACTCTCAGGTTTCTTCTTACTCTCAAGTCATTTGTGCGCAATAGAGCACATCCAGAAGGGTCAATTGCAGAAGGTTTTTTGGCCCATGAATGTTTGACCTTTTGTTCGCAATATCTATCTGGGGTGGAAACTAGGTTCAATAGACCTAGCAGAAATGATGATGGAACTGATTCTACATCAATAGATGATGTGACCTTTTTACATCCTATTGGAAGACCGCTAGGCAGGAAAAAACCACAGAAGTTACAGTTAGGGAAGCGCAAGAGAGTGAGCCGAACTAAGCTCGACAAGAAAGAGTTAATGCAAGCTCATAGATATGTTCTTTCTAACTGTGACGCGGTCAGTCCATTTATAGAGTAAGACCAATATTATTTCCCTTTTATACTAGTTTAAGAGTATTTATAACTCCTTTAATTTTGATATCATTAATTTTAGGGAACACATTGTACTTCTTAAGAGACAGTCCCGACCGCGAAGATTGTTGCAACTTGAAATTGATAAGCAACACAGTCAAAAATTTAGTGAATGGTTTCGAGATAGGTGTCATACCCCAATTTTGTCCGGCTTAGGTCCAAACCCTAATTTTCCACACAAAAATAAATTATGCATTGCATTTTGGGTCCTAGAAACCATTCCAAAGTTTTTGAAAGCATTTTTAGGGCTAGAATGCACTTTTTGGGAAATTAGAGTTTTTAGGGTCAAAAAGGGCATTTTGGTCATTTCTCACAAAAGGGTCTATAAAAATAATTTTTGCATGAAAATATTTTTCAATAAGCCTCATGCATGAAAATATTTTTTTGAAAGAATAAAATCGATTTTATCATGCATATAATATATTCTTGATGAATAAGGAAGGTATCCATATTTTCAGGAAAGCAAATAATCGATTACCTTCTTGTTTCATTCAAGCCAATAATCGATTATTTGCTCTATGAAAACAAGCAAATAATCGATTATTCCCTCCCCTTTTGAAGCACATAATCGATTATTAGGATGCCCATATTTTCAGGAAAGCAAATAATCGATTACCTTTTTATCTCATTCAAGCAAATAATCGATTATTTGCTCTATGAAATCAAGCAAATAATCGATTATTCCCTCCCCTTTTGAAGCACATGATCGATTAGCATCCTATTTTAACTAAATACATAATCGATTAGCAAGCAAACAAAGTTTCCTTTCTTATCAAACTAATCGATTATGTGCTTCAAATAACTAAAAAAAGAATAATCGATTAGCAAGCTATCCTTACCTTCCTTTTTTATATACCATAATCGATTAGGGGCTTCAAACAACTAAAGCACATAATCGATTACCACCTTTTAAGGAAGGTTGATAGTCGATTATGCACCTGTTTTGTCTTACAACAATAATCGATTATCATCTCACCAAAGTTTCCATCTTCATCAACATAATCGATTAGCATATGTTTCAATTGAAAGACATAATCGATTATGTCATGCATTAATTGTTAAAAATCAAACGGTTGTGTTTTTGAAACCCTATAAATAGGAAGCTAAGTTTCACCATTTGGGGGACAGACATTTTCACGAGATCTGAGAAGAATTGCTCCAGAGACATTTCACGAGATCTGGGAAGACAACTCTCGCAAATCCTATTTTCTCATTTTTGCTCTATTCGCGCCGTTGGTCCGTCCGAGCTGATCTCCTGCAAGGGTTAGTCGGGGTTTGCGTTCTTCAGATCTGTAATATCTGTCTTCATCAGAGGTATTTCAGTCTTTTCATTTGTTAATATTTAGTTATTGTGACCCATGTGATTTAAACTTAGCTATAGCATTTATCCACTCGTTCTTGTATATTATCGTCCATTGTTGATGACGAACCATATGATTCCCACTTATGCCTAGTGCATCATGTTCTAAGTGGTGAAGATGGTCTCGGGTGATTCAGCTTGCCCCTTTTAACCCCTTTCAAAAACATTTTTTAATTAGAACTACGTCGCTTTGATTCCCGTTTGGGATACGTAGGAGCGAGCCACGTTCTCGTCAAGCGCAACAAATAAAAAATTCTTTTCATCCCCATAAACAAATTATTTTCATAAAAACAAACAAAAAGAATCATTTTCAAACCCATTGTTGCTAGTAGCTCATCAGAGCCTCTGTTCGTTTAGCTATTAGTGACAATGTCCTTTTCTCCTAAAAATAATAAACGATGATCCATCATAACCTTTGTTAGTTTGATCATCGTGCGAATCAATCTTTTTCGAAAATCACTTTCAAAAAGATAATAAAAACAAGTTGTTATCAATAGTCCATCAGAACCTTTGTTCGTTTGACTGGCGGTACAACTCTTTTTGAGCACTTAGCAGTGATTCATCATAGCCTCTGCTAGTTTAATCATTTGCTAATGCTCGTCCTATTTCAAAAACTCACTAAAAAAGATAAAAAACAAAAACTTTTCAAAAAAGAACCAAGAACTACGTAGCTTTGAATTCTCCATCGCACCGGGAGATACGTAGGAGCGGGCCATGTCCCGTCAAGCACTTTTTTCTAAAAAACCCCTTTTCCCCCCAAAATAAAATTTTTGTTAAGTTTTCCCATTCATCCTTCCAATAAATAGGCAAACCTAGATATTTTTCAAATCAAGTATTAAAACCACACATTTAATTAGAGGTTCCCTTTCGGTAGAAAGGACGTGCGCGGTGCTAACACCTTCCTCGCACGTAATCGACCCCCGAACCTATATCTCTAGTTTTCAAAGACCATCCGCCTTGTCCAAAAGACCTTTTTTCAATGTTTTGGTCTTAAAATTAAAATATTGGTGGCGGCTCCAAAATTTTCCACGTTGTACATTGAGAAACCCAAAGCCGGGGATTTTTCGGGGTGCAACAATAGGGTGAGCACAAAAGAATTGAATTATTTGAATTTTAGTTGTTATTTTTAGTGAAACTAACTTTTGTTCTTGAAATATTTTAGATACATCGCTTGGATGAACATAGGAGCCCACAAGTTACTCATGAACTTAGATGGTTATCTCGTGGGCCGTTTGAGGTAGTAAGGAGATACAGTGGTTATGCCATTAATGGTTTTAAGTTCCACACAAAGAAAACAGAGAGATACTTGAAAACACAAAATAGTGGGGTAATTGTAAGGACTAAGACATCGAAAGATGAAATTAACTACTACGGGGCAATAACTGATATAATCCAATTGGATTATTCTGGCAAGTTCAAGGCTGTGCTATTCAAATGTGATTGGGTTGATATCAAGAAAGGTGTTAAGAAAGATAAGTTTGGGATGACACTTGTGAATTTCAACTTTTTGAAACACACGGGTAAAGATATTTGTGATGACCCGTTTATTTTTTCATCACAAGCTAAGAAGGTGTTTTATGTATATGATGAGAGAAACAAGGATTGGCCCATTGTTTTGAATGCAAAAGTTAGGGATATTTATGATATGGGTGATGAGGAATCCAATGAAATTGAAGAAATCAGTGAGCAACCAATGCATGATTCAACCGAAGCTACTCAAAATGATAACGATTTGATTGGACTTTCAATCGAAGATGATCATGATTTCTTTGAAGTTTCCATTGATAATCATATTGATGATGAGGATGTAGAGGATGAGGGCGAGGGCGGGGATATGTTTTAGTTGTGAAAGATTTTATACTTTTTCTATGCACGTAGACTTGACTATTTTTTGTTGATACTTTGAATATGAAGTTGTTCCATGTTCGTTTATGTTTTTTACATCCTTTCTTTTCTTTTGTGTTTTATGGTAATCTTAATGCTACTTTGTTTACTAAAATATTTAGTTAAGATAGTTAGACATTGTATTTCTATGAAACACTATTGTACGTTCTAAGCTAGTTCAAACTTATGTTATGATTCAATATTTCAGTTGCTTATTGTAAAGTAATGCAGAAATGGGAAGAAAAAGAAAGTTAAATATTGGGCGTCGCATTCCAGAAGACTCAAACCAACACATACAAGCAAGTAACAATGAAGGAACACAATCTATTCCTACTGACACAATACCAACTCATGCCCAAGGAAGTAATTCTGATGCTGTCATACGCGAGTCTGCTGATTCCCACTCGGTTCCTTCGGATATAGAAGCAGAAGAAGCACAAAATGAGAAAGGTATAAATTATATTTAGTTTCTGTTGTTTATATTTCATTTTTGTAAACATAATATTTTATGTTTTTACGCCTTCTATATTACTTGTAGATGTAGAACCTAAGTGGTTGAGAGGCCCAACAAGAATGTTAGATGTATGGGAGATGGAAGATGGTGATTTCATAATTGTTAATTTAGATAAGTATGGTCGGCCTATTGGTGAGGAAGGGACAACTCTTACTCGTTTCATAGGAAGTATAGTTCGAAGGCATCAATATGCTCCAATCAACTACAAATCCTGGAAAGAAATGCCAAAGAAGGATAAAGATGCAATGCTGGAACTAATAGAGGTATTATTGTTATATACTTAAATTTTGATGCATCAAAAGTTGCAATATGACTTAATTTATGTTGTATGTATCTAACATTTATCACTATTTAGTCCAAATTTCAGTTCATTCCTCCTATAAGTGACACAACAAGAGAATTGTTGAAATCTGAGTTGAATGAGAAGTGGAGGCAATGGAAGAGTGATTTAAAGTCAATGGCATATGATCCGAGTAAAACTGAAGAAGAGATTGCAGCTGCATTACCTGATGGCAGGGTTGAACCTAATCAGTATCGTGAATTGGTTCATCATTGGTTTTCAGAAGAAGGACAAGTAAGTCATCTAGCAAATAGTTTTTTGCATATTACGAGTAGTGCTTTAACTTTGATTCTTTCTTCAACTAATATTTGGTTGTATAAATTGTAGAAACAAAGTAAAACTAATAAACGAAATCGTGCTAAGTATGAAGATGTCCATTGCATGGGTACAAAAAGTCTCCCAAAACTGATTGATGAAAAGGTTTGTTTATATTTCTACTTCTCAATGAGTAAAATGTATTTATAAAACAAAATACATCTAACTTATATGTTTGGTTTTAGAAAAAAAAAAGCCAAAGGTGTATCACCTGAACGTAAAGAGATTTACATTGATACCCACACTCGTAAAGATGGATCAATCGTCAATGAAAAAGCTGCAGAAATGATTGTAAGATTTTCTTTCAAACTTAGCAACACACTCGTAAATTATTTTATGCAATGAATATATATTTCTTGCAAACTTAGCAACACAAACTTCAAACTTCCAACCAGATCATACCAGCATAGGCTTTACTTTACATACATTTTATTTGTCCATCTATTATTAGCCAAGCATGGTAAAAGTGAATATTCCACGGTTGAGGAAAGAAAAGATTATTTCTTATCCTTCCTATACACTTTATAGGTGAGCTTACAAATTTTCACATGTTCAATAAACAAATTAAGGAAACCCATCCCATTTATACATGTAAGTTTTGTTGTCCATAAATACAAATTGCCCGATCAGATGACCCAAAACCATGCTACAATAGACCCAGCAGCCAGACCAATAACCAAGAACAACACACTCACAATCCCTGCAGTCTCTACAAACAGAACCCATTAAGTTGATCTCCAAACAGAACCAGCCAGAACACCATATTTTTGATCTTCAGAGACTGCTTTAATCTTTACTAAACTGAATAGTGGGTGGTTAAAAATCAATAAGTATGGAGTTTGGTTTGCTAAATTGATATTTGAGCTGTGTTAGTGTATAGGAGTTTGGTTTGCTTTCCCTTATTTGAGTTGTGTGTGATGAATGTACTTGTGGCATTTAGGAGTAACTGTACACCGGAAATCAGTTTCTGATATTGTTTCTTTTCCTTTGAATGCATGCCTTATTTCAGCTTGTGCCTTCTCCATCACTTTTGGGTTTTTCATCATTTTTGACATTGCCCACTCTATTGTTGTTGCTGATGAATCTGTTCCAGCTCTAAACACATCCTAGTACATCAACAAGAAACTTTTGAAAATTAGGAAAAAGACAATTTTTTTTAAAAGTAGACAAAATAATTAAGTCAATATATGCTCCAGCTGCCACTTTGTTGGATTCTCAAAAGAACATCTACAAGATCTTCTTGTTCAGCTTCAGTGTTGTTTCCTTCAAATCCTCCAGTAAGTGCTGTGTGTGATGAATGTACTTGTGGCATTTAGGAGTAACTGTACACCGGAAATCAGTTTCTGATATTGTTTCTTTTCCTTTGAATGCATGCCTTATTTCAGCTTGTGCCTTCTCCATCACTTTTGGGTTTTTCATCATTTCTGACATTGCCCACTCTATTGTTGTTGCTGATGAATCTGTTTCAGCTCCAAACACATCCTAGTACATCAACAAGAAACTTTTGAAAATTAGGAAAAAGACAATTTTTTTTAAAAGTAGACAAAATAATTAAGTCAATATATGCTCCAGCTGCCACTTTGTTGGATTCTCAAAAGAACATCTACAAGATCTTCTTGTTCAGCTTCAGTGTTGTTTCCTTCAAATCCTCCAATAAGTGCTGTGTGTGATGAATGTACTTGTGGCATTTAGGAGTAACTGTACACCGGAAATCAGTTTCTGATATTGTTTCTTTTCCTTTGAATGCCACTTATGCATAACTGCCCCTTCGATATTTAGCTTGTTGCTTCCTTTCCTTGTCATAAAATACTAACCTCATACTAGAAGCATTTCCAGCAGTAATAGTATGCATTCTGTATTCTGAATATGCATTCTGTATTCTGAATATGCATTCTGAATAATATGCATTCTGAATATGCATTCTGAATATGCATTCTGTATTCTGTATGCATTCTGTATTTCCAGCAGTAATAATATGCATTATGAATATGCATTCTGTATTCTGAATATGCATTCATATGCATTCTGTATTCTGTGTTCATATGCATTCTGTATTCTGTATTCCAGCAGTAATAGTACCTCCATACTTATGCACTTTTAATGTTTCAGGAAAAACTAGACAAATACAATAATGAAGCTGGAACATCTCAATCATCCCAAAAGTCACAAAATCACATGCATTGGAAGGATGACATATTTTCTAAAGTACAAGGACCAGACAAAAGAGAACGTGTGCGTTGTATGGGCCGGATTCCTAAGCCTAAAAAATCAAAGGTTGTTTTGTCTGAAAATCAAGAGTTACGCAATAGAGTTAGTCAAATGGAAAGCCTCTTGGGAAATGTTATGACATTGATTCAAAATCGATTTTCTGGAGAAGATGTAGATGATATTTTACAAGTGGCAAGACAGGTATAATATATTATCTTCCTAGAGTTTTTATAAATGAGGTATGGAAAAATCAACCAAGTTGAGTTGTATATTTTTCTTTCAATAGGTTACAGATGCTTCTAGTGCTCCCGAGCAAATGAATTCTCCAAGTCCAGACACTAATGAAGATAATGGCGCCAGTGAAAATTAGAAGAAAGACCAGTGGAACTGGTAGGATAAGGTACTGAAGCTGCACCCAGGAAGAAGGGAGCAGCTGCTTCAGCTTTAGGACTTTGAAGATCATTTTTTGTTGGGGCATGGCTGACACTGAGACATTATATCTATCATTTTCATTTCCTTTTTAGTATGTATTTGCTTTGTAACTTTTGAGATTATGAGTTGATGTAGGAGTAATGTTAATTTCCACTATGTTATATGCTTTTGAGATTATCTTAAGAGTTGATGTAGAAGTAAATGTTAATTTGCAAAATGGTGACATGCTTGTAAGACATGTTTTGTGATTAATTTTCAATATGATTTTAGTTTTATTGTTTCATAAATGTATTTATTTTATATTTAGCTTTTAATTGATTATCATAAATATTGTTAATAAATTTTTTACCAACAAAAGGAAGTGGTGGGTATAGCAAAATTAAGAGTGATTTTAAAACCTATACCAACAGCAATTCGACTGTGGGTATAGCAAAATTAACAGTGATGTTAAAGCCAATACCAACAGCAACGCGACTGTGGGTATAGCTCTTAGGTTTTGTCCAACGGGAAGATCGTCTGTCGGTATAGGCTAGCGACGCCATTTTTTGCCGTGGGTATAGCCAAATAAAGACCACAGAAAGATCATCCGTCGGTATAGCTTTTCGGTGCTATACCCACGGTATTTAACCCTTTACCCACGGATTTTTACTGTTGGTATAGTCAAATTTGTTGTAGTGATTGGAGCATCCAATGCTCCAGCATTGTATATAACATAATGCGGTTAAAAGTGATTTACTTAGTGGGCAGCATTCCAACTATTCTCTCATGATATATTTCAACTCAACTTCACTTGATTGTTTACTTTCTGTCTTTTACATTCTTGCATTCCAAAAATTGTGATTTTCTTTGTTACTTCTCACTAATTAGCTATCAATTTAAACCTTGAAATTAATCCAATTCTTGTGGGTACGATCTCAACTTACTATTATATTACTTGTTACGTTTGTGTATACTTGCACATACATTTTGTCTATATTTATCAAGCACAACAACTATGCACAAGTTAGTTATGTTGGCACCTCATAACATTACTTTTCCATGGGAAGAATGCAAATCATTTTAATGATTCTACATTAATACGCTCATTAAACCAACATGTATTATATGTGTCAATATATAGTATCTTTACACCTATGAATATGAAGGAAAAAGATAAAAAAATTCAAAACACACATATATTAAATTAAATAAAATAGTTAATACTTTCCTACAATGTGTTGGTTACTACAAATATCTCTAAAACATCCAACATTTAAAATTGAATATCAAAAGAAAATAAATCTCTTGTTGAGAAGGTTATTGTATCTCTCAATATCAAAATGTCTTTGTTTTGTTAATGATTACTCTGAAATTATCAAGAGAAAAATAAAGAGAGAGAAAAAATGCTACATGGTGAAAAGTAGGCACTAAATCAATTTACCTTTTATATATAATAATAAAGATTAGAAAAGCATCGTTTTCGTTAGATTAAGATTAAGAGCCTGTTTATTACATTTTTTTTGAAAAATAATCTATTCTAGGAGTTTTCCATTGGTTTGTTACGGTTTTCAAAAAATTGTGAATTTAAAAATAATCTAAAAACTACTCTGAATGAGAATATGTGTTTTGATGAGCTTCTCATAAAAATCATTTCTTAAAGAATGATTATTTTTTTAAAAAGTGATTTTTATTATGTTACACAAACACAAAACAACTTCTCATTTTCCTAAAAATATTTAAAAACTAATCTCTAAATTATTTAACAATAAAGTCACTTATTTATTAATCCGTAACAAACTGGCCCTAAAAAAGTATCTATGATTCTACTCGACTCGAGTGATTAGTTTCTGCAGTTGCGCACAGAGAATACCCAATTTATATTGAAAAAAATTAAAAAAAGTATATTTTTGAATAAGATAATTTAATTATTCATTTTTCAGACTTTTATGTATAACACTTAATTACTTTTGTCTACAATTATGAAAATCATTTTTAATTTTTCTTCTTCTACACACTCATTAAAAACAAAACTAAACAGATATAAAAATAATAAAACATATATTAAGCATTTCTGATTATTTTTTTTCAGATTTTGATTATTTTTCAAAACTAAACTAAACAGATATAAAAATCATAACACTTAGTCAATTTTTCTAAAATAAAGTATTTTATTACTAAATTATTTTGAATTATGTTTTAATACCGTCGAGAGAAAAGGCTATATATTTAATGTCTTTACTTCAAACATGATTATCTTTGATAGAGGAAATTTGGGAAAACCAAAAGAAAAAAATTGTTTAGTGTCTGTTTGGTTAAACGTTTTTTCACCGCAAAATTTTAAAAAACGTGGTGCGTTACTATAGTACTTTTCATTTCTTCTCAAGCCTACTTTTTCCGAACAGAACTTTCTAGCTTAATTTCTTTTCATTTCTAGCTTTAGAAATCAACGGTGGAAGACATACAAGATCCGGTAAAGCGAAAAAAATCGACTCCACATAAGTGGTGGACTGGTGGGATCCATTTTCTTTTTATTTTTTCTTCTAAGTGACGGGTTCATTGTCTATGCACTAATATTTTGGCAAAATTATGATAACCAAATCTAATAAAATTTCGTCCTTTGTCAAAAAAGTAAATAAAGTGAAATAAAATAAAATAAAATTCCTTCCTAATTATGGACTTTAATATTTCCATTGTCTTCCTTTTACATTTTTGTTTGTTTTTTTCTCGCATTCAAGCACGCGCACACACATATATATTTTTGGCTAAATTATAGTTTTGGTCCCCTTATTTTCAAAAATTCAGACATTTGGTCCCCCTATTTTAAAACTCAGACATTTGGTCCCCCAATTTTAAAAAATCAAATACATTTAGTCCAAAGAGGGACCAAATGTCTTTGATTTTTTAAAATTGGGGGACCAAATGTCTTTGATTTTTTAAAATTGAGGGACCAAATGTCTTTGATTATTAGCCATAGAAAACTGAAAATTTCTCTTGGGACTAAATGTCTTTGATTTTTTAAAATTGGGGGACCAAATGTCTGAGTTTTAAAATAGAGGGACCAAATATCTGAATTTTTAAAAATAGGGGGACCAAAACTATAATTTAGCCTATATTTTTTTACTGCCACACTCACATATATTGTTGTTATAAAAAGCTAATCATTATTCATTATATATGATGTGTTTTTTTTTTGGTAAATTAAGGTATCCTCCACGGCGAGACTGTGGAGACTAATCCTTCGAGGTATCTGAGATTTATTTAAGAGGTTAACCTCTCCCAACAAATGTTTTTTCATACCAAATGGCTAAGGGACCCAAGTATCTACCACTTGTGTCTGATGTATTTTTTTTCTTCGATAAGCATTATATATGATGTGTTGTTTATTGAGAATAAATATCATAAACATCCGGCCGGAGATGTTTATGCCCACAAAAATAATTGATATATATGAAGCTTTTAATAAAAAATTTTTTTGAAGCAAACAAGGCTAAGCCATTTCATTCATTAAAATTGTCGAAATACATGACGGAATGAACTCATGCACTTGATGACTAGCAAAACATTGAGCCGCCCTAGCTAAGCTATGAGCCACATAATTGGCTTGTCTCCTAATGTAACTGATGGTGCAGTTACTTAAAGATTGATAAAGTTGTTTACAATTGCTAATAATAGAGCCAAACTCATGAAAAGAAGAAAAACCATAATGGACAGCATCCACAACGGGCTTGCAATCCATCTCAAGGTCGACATCGCTCAGCTGAAGTTGTTGCATCCACTTTAAAGCTTCGAGAAGACCCACGGCTTCAATTTCAGAAGGTGTAAGAAAACCATCGAACCAACCCGACTTGGCACCAATAAAATTTCCCATGTGATCACGAATACAAATGCCAAAACCACACCTCGTTTGATTCTCGAACCAAGCTCCATCGATGTTGCACTTGAACCTGCCATTGCTCGGTCTAATCCACTGCTGCGTCACCAAGTGTTGCTGGGCATGCACCTGCGCAAACTGTTGGTTGATGTTCCTGTAATGATTCCAGGACCAAACGAGCTTCATGAAGTGCTATAACAATCGGTTTCTCATTTTGGTTCCACACCATATCATTCCTACGCTTCCAAAGACACCAAATCACTGCTGCAAAATCAATCCGCAAGCTGCTGTCCAGCGTATTAAGTAACGAGAAAAACATCTCTGTTGCACCCTCGACTTGCTCATATAATTCATCAATAAAACTCCACAAACCAGCAGTCTCCCATACCTGTTGAGACTTGGTGCAACCAAAGAATACATGTCAATCATTCTCATAAGCTTCGCTACACATAGGACAAAGAGGAGAGCAATTAACTTATTTTACCAATGAGACGCTCACGTGTAGGGAGACAACCACGCAAGATACGCCAAAGTAAGATTCTCAACTTGCTTGGGACCTTAAGAGACCAAATTGCATTCCAATTACCATCAACACGGAGGTGAGCATGATTTCTAAGATGTTCCATTGCATAATAGTAACCGGATTTGACCGAGTAATCACCATTCCTACTTAAATCCCAAACCATACAATCATCTCCATTTGCGGCAACTCTTGGCATACGCAATATTGCCTTAGCATCAGCATCACTAAAAGTCTCTCTAATAAGAGTATCCTTCCACCTGTTAGTATTGATATCAATAAGATCAGAGACATAATTTAAGCTATCAGAAGCATGCATACCTGATGAGACATACACATGTTGTTTGCCCCGAAGCCAAGGATCATCCCAAATTCGAACATTAGAGCCATCACCAACTTTCCAACGCAAACCTCCATTAACTATAGCCCGTGAAGCACAGATGCTACGCCAAATAAAGCTTGGGTTATGGCCAATAGATGCCCCCAAGAAATCCCCTCTAGGGAAGTATTTAGCTTTGAAGACTCGAAAAATTATAGCATCCGGGTTGGTAAGAATTTTCCAACCTTGCTTCCCTAGCATAGCCAAATTAAAGGTATGAAAGTGTCGGAAACCCAATCCTCCATGTTCTTTCCTCATAACTAACTTTTCCCATCTCATCCAATTAATGCCCCTACCTTGTGCTCGGTTAGAACCTCACCAGAAAGAATTGATCATACGCTCCATTTCCTCCCCTAGAGACTTAGGGATGAGAAAAGTGCTCATACAATAGGATGGGATGGCTTGAGCCACTGACTTCACAAGCACCTCTCTACCTGCCTTAGAAAGATGCTTCCCGGACCACCCTTGAATCTTATTCCAAACTCTGTCTCTAAGATAATTGAAAATAGCCTTCTTCTTCCTACCCACCATAGATGGCAAGCCAAAATACTTTCCGGTTCCAAGACATTCGGTGACACCCAAAGTACTAGAGACCACAGCTCTTGTATCAACTGTGGTATTCTTGCTAAAAAAGATCTCAGACTTTTGCTTGTTAATTACTTGGCTGGAGGCTGATTCATATGTTGCCAAAATATTATTCATAACTCTGCATTCTCTATCATTTTCCATGAAGAAAAGAAAACAATCATCAGCAAATAAGAGATGTGTAAGGACTGGAGGGCCCCTACACACTTTAATACCATGTAAGTCCCCTCTAGCTTCCGCCTTTCTAATAAGTCTCGTGAGACCCTCGGCCCCAAGAATAAATAAATAAGGTGAAAGGGGATCCCCTTGCCGGAGTCCCCTACCAGGTTTCACATGCCCCACACTTTCATCATTGACAATAATCTGGTAATCAACAAAGGACAAACACATCATCATCCAACCCACCCATCTAGTATTGAAACCCATTTTGCGAAGTACAACCCTTATATAATCCCAACTAACTCTATCATAGGCTTTACTAATGTCAATCTTAAAAGCCACTTCCCCATCCTTGCCACTAACTTTACATTTCATATGATGAATGATCTCTATAGCTACCATAGCGTTATCCAAGATAGATCTATTTGCAACAAAGGCTGATTGCTCATGAGAGATACATTTAGGGAGTAAGGGTTTCAAACGATTAGCTAACACCTTAGAAAGAGTTTTCTAAACAACATTGCAGAGAGAAATAGGCCGAAGATCCCTCATAGAGGTGGGATTTTGTTTTTTTGGGTATAAGCACAACATTAGTATCATTCAAGTGAGGAGGAAAATACCCGTGCTCAAGCCAAGCAAGACTTGCATGATAGGCTTCATCACCACAGAGATGCCAAAATCGTTTGTAAAAAGCCGGATTCAAACCATCCGGCCCCGGTGCCTTATCCTTATGCATTTGTTGAAGCGCTTGGCCAAACTCTTCCTTTGAGAAATCTTGAAGTAGCGCCTCATTATCTTCAACAAAGAGAATGGATGGGATCGCATCAATAACCGGAGCAGCATGAGAGGCGTCAGCTGTGAAGAGGGTATCAAAATAACTCTTGGTCGTGTCTGCAATATCCTCTTGGCTAGAAACTTCAGTACCATCATCCCGAGTCAAAGAACGAATCTCATTAGATCTCTTCCTAGCTGAAGCTACGTCATGGAAAAAGCGAGAGTTGGAGTTACCTTCCTGAAGCCACAAAACCTTAGCTCGTTTCCAAAAAGCTTCTTCTTGAGCTAAGAGACGGGACAGCTTGTTGTTGACCTCAATATACCGTGCAGTGGCATCACTAGAATCCTCAGCTCGAAGAGCCTCAAGCTCTTTTTTGCAACGCTCAATATCACCACGGAAGCGGAGTCTAAGAGACCTACCCCACACATTCATTTCCTCCGTGCAAGCCTTCAACCTGTTCACAAGATCTAAACCATCGCCAACCCCCCAACCTTTAACAACAACTTCTTCAAGACTGTCCTCCTCAAGCCAAGAATTCTCAAACTTGAACTGTCTCCTACGCCTTCTCCTCCCCTCCCCATAGAGCAAGAGTAAAATGGGACTATAACACTTCATTTCTACCCGGTAAAATAATACGAAAATCAGAGTTATAAAAAATTTCCAACAAATAAATGGAGCGCTACACTTTCAACTAAAAACAAAACAACATAATCAATTCGCCTGTGAAATCAGATACATAACACGCTAACTTGGATGAACCAATAAACAAATCTTTTTAGTCTTTAAAACAAGTCAACTTTCAATACTACGCAGCGGATTCACAACAAAAGTCAATTCAAAACAATCGTGGCATCTTTAACCAACTTAAGACAGCTCAGATTTAGCAAAACTCTTAATAGTAACAACTTTTAGTTTCGACAATAAAAATAACATAGAAAATAAGGAAAACAAGTGTTCATCCCCCCGAGTGTTACGTATCAGAGCGACGACACCGACTCGATCTAACGAAGGTAAGCAGCTTTCATTCGTGATTACCTGCATGTTACCAACAGGAGGGTAACATTTAAACAGAAGGGGTGAGATATCGAACCATATAATAGAGCATATGAAAAACAGTACATTAGAATCAGAAGACATAAATTCACCACTTCACCGTCATCAAAACAACTTCAATCAATCACAAGTCATCAACATAGCCACTCAAGTATGCAATATGAATGCGACTCAATACTATGCACATGCATGTGGTACCATTGGAGCAGAACTCCCGTCGTCGTCGTAAAAATCTGCCAATAAATAGAGGCATCAACAAGGCATAAGCCTTCAACATAATTTGCCAGTCCAGGCCGTCGTGTTTTGAGCATGGCTCCAACATGAAAATGCTATGTATGCGACGCGATGTGAATGCACAAACAATCAACAATGATTACATAGCAACACACAACAACAACGAAATTCAACGTTGGCCGTAGGCCTACAACATAATATCTTGCCAATAAATAGAGGCAATCCAACCAGATACACGTCGCCAACTTCACACAATGGTGGTCACAACTAGGTGCAACATCATCAACAAATCAACAACTGAGCCAACAATTTAGCAACTTAACAAGTTAACAATTTAACAACTCAACCAACGGTTACCAACCCAACAAGTTAACGATTAACAAATTAACGACTTAACCAACAATTAGTCAATCGTGGCCTAATGCGCCTAAAGCGCCCAACAACCCACAAGACGGCGCCCAATGCGCCCAGCAAACGAACGAGGCAGCCACACATGGCGCCCATGGCGCCCAGTGCTGCCATGGCGCCCAGTGCGCCCAGCAACCAACAGACAGCAAGCAACAGGCAGCCACACATGGCGCCCATGGCGCCCAGTGCGCCCAGCAACTAACAGACAACAAGCAACAGGTAGCCAAATATGGCGCCCAGTGCGCCCAGCAACCAACAGACAACAAGCAACAGGCAGCCAAACATGGCGCCCATGGCGCCCAGTGCGCCCAGCAACCAACAGACAACAAGCAACAGGCAGCCAAACATGGCGCCCAGTGCGCCCAGCAACCAACAGACAACAAGCAACAGGCAGCCAAACATGGCCCCCATGGCGCCCAATGCGCCCAGCAACCAACATACAACAAGCAGCAGGCAGCAGCACATGGCGCCCGGTGCGCCCAGCAACCAACAGACAACAAGCAACTGGCAGCCAAACATGGCGCCCATGGCGCCCAGTACGCCTGGCAACCAACAGACAACAAGCAGCAGGCAACAACACATGGCGCCCATGGCGCCCAGTGCGCCCAGCAAACAACAGGGGCAGCCACACATGGCGCCCATGACGCCCAGTGCGCCCAGCAAACAACAGGGGCAGCCACACATGGCGCCCATGGCGCCCAGTGCGCCCAGCAGACAACAGGGGCAGCCACACATGGCGCCCATGGCGCCCATGGCGCCCAGTGCGCCCAGGAAACAACAGGGCAGCCCCATACGACGCCCATGGCGCCCAGTGCGCCCATGAAACAACGGGGCAGCCACATACGGCGCCCTTGGCGCCCAGTGCGCCTAGGAAACAACGGGGCAGCCACATGCGCCCAGTGCGCCCAATACATCAGCAACGGCGCCCATGGCGCCCCGTGACCCAAATTTTGTGCATCCTCATGTTCAAAAACCCCTAAACTAATTTCAATCATCAACAATAGTTTTCAAACAACAACAATAGATTTCAAGGATTAAACAAACACATAGGATCCCTTATTTTCCACATAAAGCCCTTCATGTACCCTATTATAGAGTTAGAACCCCACCCTTACCTGATATCGAAGCGTCTTCCAAGGGCAAATCTCTACAGAGACAAATTACGAATTCTCAAGCGTGAATCAATTCCATCAATTCCAGCAGGACAACGTTTGACTCGAATGAGTACAATCGTGCAACAACAACAATGACTGTACAAAAGTCATATACTAAAAATATTGACTATAATTAATAGCTCGATAAATGAATTAACGTGTTTCGAAAAGAGAGTACCTATCGGATAGTACAAGACGCCAATGACAACCGTTCGAAGCCATGAACGCGGTCAAGTTGGAATGGCCGAATGCACGAATTATGAAGGGGCTTGTCATACGTGATTAGTCAATAACGGTTGGAAAGCTTTCTTGTGGGTTGTTGGATTTGGACACAATTAATTTGTGTAGATCTGAATCAGACATGAACCTGTACACATGGCCGTGGCGAGGAAGTTATGCTGAGTGATTTGGTGTCGTGGTCACGAATTCGGAAGCCATAGAGGTGAATTCGAAACTGTCACAACTTGAGCATGGGATAGGTAGATCCATATGTGGTTATCCGTTACACAAATCGTGTCAGATATGCGTTAATGAAGCCATGGCAGTAACCAGCAGAACAATAGGCAGAGCAAATTTAAAACAAAAACGTGGAGGAGGTTGTGGGTTTCACCGGTCTGCAACGATTTAAAGAACAGGGCCCTCATCATAGATATTCGTGTGCGATTACATGACTAAGGGAAGGAACAACACGTTTGAGGAACCATTCGCGACTAGAGAAGCTCCAGTGGCGGCGGTCATGGAGTTTTTAGAAAGGAGGGTGAGTTTCAAAACACGAGTTAGGGGCTGTAATCAGTTAAATGAAGGTCGGAATCCAACTCAGGGCGTGATTCCGAGTGGATGGGCGAAGTTTGGGGTTCGGCCGCGGTGTAGGGAGTGAGAACGATATGGAGAGAGGGAGGCTCCTAGGGTGTTTGCGCTGCTGCTGCAAAATCGCGAGGAAGAAGAAGCAAGGGCGTGGGTCGGGTCCAGAGAGAAGCATTGGGCTGGTGTTGTGGACTGGTCACGAAAATAAGGTTCTTGGGGGTGTGTTCAGCGAAAACAGGGGTGTATGCGAGTAATAAAAGGCCAAAAATCAATTTTAAATCCTTTTTAAAGCCTAATTTCACTATACCTATTATTTCAACACCTCAATAGGCTAAAATAGTTCTCTATACATAACATCTCAAATACTAATATTTTATAAAATAAAATAATCAACTAAAACAATAATATTTCAAGCATAAACACTCTATAAACAACATAATTGAATGATAACAAAAATATAGTACTAACATAGGATAAAATACAGTTTAATATCATTTCAACATATTCGATAATTCAAACACACATAAATATATAAACTCATTTAAAATAATACACTTTATTAAAATACGTAATTACTAAAATGCACAATATGTCAACAAAATTAATTTATAATCCCTCATAACCAAAAACGTACTAATACAAAAATCGGGGTATTACAGGGACTATGGTCAGAGCGATCAATAACGGTGTTACACAACCTGTAATTCAGAAAGGTCTCAAACCAATCATTCGTTGCCATTGCCCTATCCAACTTGCGCTCCTTAAAGTCAGGAGTACCCCTCCCTTTACTCCATGTGAATTGATGTCCCTCTAGAACCAAATCGGTTAACTTACAGTCAATAATAGCTTCACGAAAACCACGAATCTTCCATGGAGGATGATCACACCTCCCACGCTTCTCCCCATTCGAGAGTAAGTCATTGAAATCACCAATGATACACCATGGTAACGAGGTACCAGTGGCAAGATGTCTCAAAATGTTCCATGACTCTCTTCTCCTTTCGGACTCGGGACACCCATAAAAACAAGTTAGACGCCACACTGGCCGATCCACCAACGACACCTTGATGTTGACAAAATGCTGGGAATAATTCAAGAGTCACAGCCAAACGGTTGCTTCCAAAGAACAGCAAGCCCCCCACTTCTTCCCACACTACTCACCGCAAAAGATGAATCATAACCCAAACGAACACGAATTGCTTCAATTTTACTAGCCTGTAGCAATGTTTCACACAAGAAAATGACATCCGGTTGGTACATCCGGACGAGGTCCCGCAAAGACGGATTAATTTTTGCAGGCCTGCTCGCCAGGACCCGCCGATAAAAAAGGATTAATTTTTGCGCCATTGATAGAGCCACTGCCAGAAACATTTGTGCCACGTTGTTCATGAACCATTAAGACGTATCCATGCATGCAGCGTCAACATGCCTGCGACGCTTCTTGTCTAAGTCATCAATATTCTCCACGTCTTCCTCTCTCTCTTTCATGACATGATCAGGCTGCCTAATTGGTCCACTCTCCTCATTAATGCCATCTGTCCCGCATTTATTGGTGGCTTTTAAGGCCTGTTGAGGATTTTCGAAAAGAGCAACCATCTATTGTGAAATTGGAGGAGATTCCATAACAGAATTTTGAGCATTAACTGCAGAATAATGAGTTGGCTGGACCCACTGATTGCGCCGCAAATTGCGCCCACCATTTACACTACCACGAAAACACCACCAGCCACCGTTTCCTCACGCAACCACCGCGCACCACTTCCACTGAAATTTCCCCTGGGATCTGCACGAAGTTCTGGTCCCCAATCACGCTCACCGGAATCATTCCTTATCGTCAATAAGAGAGGGAAAAACTCATCATTGTGGCCCACCAATCCACAAAGGTAACAAAATGGACCAAGCTTCTCATACTTAAAAAATACCACCACCGGAGAGCCACCTTCCTTCCTGATATTCTTAGTTCTGAGTAGTGGTTTGCGAACATCAAGGAGCACCTATAATCTCATATAAGACCTCCACGAACCAGAGGCGTTTTTAGCATCATATTCGAGAAATTCACCAAGACAGTCGGCCAAACTTTTGCCTACAACTTCAGACATGTAACCCGGTGGGACGTCATGAACCTGCACCCAGAACGGCACCGCAAAAAGAGGCAGCAGATTCGGAAGCACACCCTCAACCATAGAACTCAGGATAAGGAGATGTTTGTCGAACGACCAAGGTCCACCCTTCAATACCCGCTGCAAATCAACCTGGTGGTAGAATTGGAACATGTAGAGACCAGGCTCTAGCTCACGGATCAGAATACCTCGAGAGGACGCCATATACCAGCCATTCTATCTTTCATCACCTGGAACTTGATGGGCCTATCAGTTAAAAAGCGCCCAACCAAGCAAAGGGAGAGATCTTCCCCTTCATCATGTGCGCCTTCACCATCCACCCTCAGAACAACCACATCAGAGTCCTCAACAGCAAGAGCCAGACGTTCCATTTCGTGAGTTAGTGTAGCCATAACCAATCGCAACAAACAGACTTCAAGAACTAGAGACAAAACCACTTAGGGCAAGAATACTGCTCACGATGGAGAAAAAACCACGTAGGGCAAGAATACTTAGGGCAAACGAACACTCACCAAGGAGAGACGAATTTTTTTAATAAACTTAAAACTGCAAAGTTTTTTTTATAAATAAAATTAGAGGACGTACATAATAAAATGTGTTATCTTTTTTATAAATAGGATTAGAGGGGGTACAATGAAATGTGCTATCATTATTATTCAATATTGTTTTGTTCTAGTTCTATCATTTTTTTTCATTTTATTCTCCGTAATGTTTTCTCTTTTCTTTCATTTTAGTTCCAGCTATCAGGTAAGGATTAATTTTTTTTTGGTTACAAAAAGGCGGACAAAAAGGAAAAACCAAAAAGAAAACAAGAGCCTAGGGAAGAGGACTCTAGTTGCATCAGCTAATAGAGTATTCAGCAGCCCCAGAGGGGGATGATCCAAAACACTCCAGGAAAACCGAGAGGAAGCACCAAGTTTGGCCAGGAAGTCCGCACAAGCGTTACCCTTCCTGAGCGTATGAGAGATGCGAATATTCCAGTTCCTAGCAATCAGATCCTTGATACTTTGAACTATAGATGCATATTGATGCCACATTTCCAAGGGGACAGACACCAAGGATATGGCCTTAAGAGAATCCAAGTAGAACTGAAGATGTCGCGTTCCGCAGTCCCAAGCGGTCGAAAGACCATGATACAAAGCAACCAATTCAGTGTGGAGGTCATTACAGATACCAATGTAACCGTAGAATCCTCTGATCCAAGCTCCATCATTGCTCCTTCTTTGGTGATGGTGACTTCAACTTGTGGCATCAAGGCTGGCCTCTCCTCTTCTAAGAACTTTCACTTTTTAGCCTCGCTCTTGTGGTTGTGAAGAGCTCACAATTCGGCTATCTTGTTGGCTCATGAGGAGATCCCCTCCTTCCAGCTCCGTAGACATATTGACTATTTCACTTTGGGGTGTTTCCGGTGCGGTTTGGTTCGGTTTTGAGACAAAAAGTGAACCGATCCGCAAGGTAAAACTACATGCGGTTTGGTTTGGTTCTGTTGGCTTCCTAAAATAAAACCAAACCAAACCAAACCAATGCGGTTTAGATTGGTTCGGTTGGTTCGGTTTTTTCCAAGACAAAACATAATTTAAAACGGAGTTAAAATCAACTAACATAAACAACGGCTAACATAACTTTTTAAGAAAATATTTGCTCAAATATATGTAGTATATAAATTACTCTCATTTAATTCTTTTAAGATAGCTACGGTCAAGTTTAAAAGAATTTGAATTAAATGTTTTATTGTAATTTTTAAATATAGTATAAGTGATTAAGTGGCAAGTCTAATATTTATTAAAAAAAAGCCTATGTAGCAATTAAGTGATTATTTGGCAAGTCTAATATTTATTTTTTAATCTGACTCATCATTTTTTGTTTAATATTTTATTAAATCTATTAAAAATCCCAACCCCTATCTTCTTCTTCCTTCTTCTCTTCCCTCTTCTTCATCCTTCTCCTTCTTATCCAGGTACCAGAAATGAACCTAAAAAATCCATAAATGAAACCAAAAAAAAAACTTCCCAAATTTCTGTTTGTCATTGCAAGTCCCAAATTTTTCCCTGTTTCAAACTCGCTTCAAAATTTCCTTCCCAAATTTCTGTTTAAAACTCGCTGCAATTTCCTTCCCAAATTTCTTGTTAATAATACTTTTTGAATCCATATTCTGGCTTTGAGACGTGATGCATATTTGATTTCCCTGCACTTTTCAAAATTTTCTTCCCAAATCTCATTATGCCAAAGAAGATATTAACTAGAACCTTTCTTGAATATTTCCAAAAAAAAAAAAATCTTTCTTGAAACTTCCCATTCTATTGCAGTGGGTTTCAATCAAGTGGGTGAGTTCCAAAACCTACTAAACAAAAAATTGAGTAAACAATTAATTACTTTAGATCCAAAACCAAAATCAGTTTGACTAAAATCGCAACCCACCAACAAACACAGTTCTTTTTGAATATGCATTGGAACAATACAGTTCTTGTTTTAGTTTAGAATTTTTGGGTTCACTTTGGAGAGAGGAATAACATGAAGTTGGCGTTAATGTATTTTTGGATTTGTTGAAGGAAGAGATGAAGAAAGGGGGTGGTGTACCGGTGTTTAGTGAGGAAGAAGGAAGAGAAGAAGGAAGGGGTTGGAATTTTTATTATTTTTAATAAAATATTAAATAAAAAACCGTGTAAAAAGATTAACCGTGTATGGAAAATTAAAAAAGATTAACAATGTAAGAATGACCTAATTGATACGAAAAAAATATAAAAAACCAACTCGTTACAAATAAATAACTTAATGGACCCTAATGAAATTAGGCGATAAAATATTATAAAAGTCAAAATGAGAAATGTGTTGTAGATACTATATACTAAAATAACATAGCAGGGACCAATAGCACATTTCAAAATATTGGGACATGAAATATGCCGTTTACAATTTTGGAACCAAAGTCAAACATTTCCCTTAAACTCTATTTGGCAAAAAGCTAGCTTAGCCTAATGGACTCACTAGTTTATAAGTTTGTTTAACCGAAATGATCTGTACCTTGATCGCCCAAGGTTTAGAATGGGTTGATGCGGATCGCTCTGGTGGGACGATGAGGTCACGAGCAGAGCCGGCAGGTGTACCTGCAAAGACACTCTGACGCCAAAGTCAGGGGAGAAAGCGTCAAAGCAGGGAATATGAGATGGGATAGAATGTATGTACCTTTTTGTGAGGGGTTGACCTCTATTCATAGGGTTCGGCGGCGCTTCCTAGCCGTTGGATCATGTGGCTTGATCTCAGCCGTTGGCGCGCCCTGAGCTCATTTTAGGCGCGCCCTTCGTTCTCTGCTATAGTGCCCAGGATTTGGTTTGGGCCTATCACAAGGATTGGGCCCTCGGCCCAGTCCAAAACAGTTGCCCCCAAGCTGAAGTCATCCGGAGGGTGGGTTTAGAGGCTTGATGCTCCCGGTACTAATTCCGTAGCCCGCCCTTTCTGAAGGCGGTCTTATTACGTCTCTCGTTTTGCTCGATTTCCCCTTGAAGGTGAGTGTACGTCGATTCTATCTTCCTCGTACTCGCAATCGGGCGGGTATGTCTGACTGCGCTGGCCATTACGTGGCTTGATCATTTTACCTGCCCTTGTGAGCAGTTTACCAGATATCTCGATCCAGATTGAACTCGCTCAAAGGGAGGGGCGACTCACCTCGTGTGGTCGCTTCGATATACTTTGATGGGTGGATCGTCAACTCAACCTAGTAGACAGCTTACCGAGAGTCGGCTCGGACTTAACTCGCCTAGTAGGTTGGACCACACTGGCCATTACGTGGCTCGATCATTTTACCTGCCCTTGTGAGCAGTTTACCAGATATCTCGATCCAGATTGAACTCGCTCAAAGGGAGGGGCGACTCACCTCGTGCGGTTGCTTCGATATACTTTGATGGGTGGATCATCAATCCAACCTAGTAGACAGTTTACCGAGACTCGACTCCGACTTAACTTGTCTAGTAGGTTGACTGGTGGCAAGGGCCCGATCTGGGCCTATGTTTGCGCCTGCCTTGGAAAAGAAACGGTCAATCGATTATTATGTACACAATTTGCCTCGTCTTATTTACGACAGGCGGACCGGCCTCATTAAAAAACCTTGTGGGGAAAAAGAGTGCCCCGCCCGGTTTTACAATTGTTCTTATAGTAATTGGTTACATCTTCTGGGTGTAGTATCTTCTTAACTTCGTGGCATTCCAAGTTCGAGGGACCGCTGCTTCGGCCATTGTCACGAGCTGATATGCTCCCTTTCCGGTTTTCGAAACCACGCGGTAAGGGCCCTCCCAGTTGGGGGCGAGCTTTCCTTGAGCAGCATTTTTCTGCCCGACATCGGCTCGTCGGAGAATGAGCTGGCCAACGGCGAATTCTCTTGGGACGACTTTTGCATTCTATCTGGGTGCTATTCTTTGCTTGATTAGGGTCTCCCTCAGGGAGGCTTTCATTCTGAGCTCTTCGACGAGGTCGAGCTCCTCTCTGATGGCTCGATTATTCTCTTGCGCTGCTTTCGGGTTCGTAGTTCTTCAGCTTAGTTCCCCGATTTCCGCAGGGATGACTTCCTCTCTGCCGTACACTAGCTTGAACGGGGGTTCTTCAATAATGGAATGAGGGGTCGTTCGATACGCCCATAGTACGTATGGTAGCTCTTCCACCCAATTTCCTTTTGCTTCGTCAAGTCGCCTTCTCAATCCGCGAAGAATTACTCTATTGGCGGCCTCTGCCCGACCATTGGTTTGAAGGTGTTTTACCGAAGTGAATCGTTACTTGATCCCAAGGTCGGTCATTGTCTTCTTGAACCACTTGTCGGCGAATTGGGTCCCGTTATCTGTGATCACGACTTCTGGCACACCGAACCACACCAAAATGTTCTTTTTGAAGAATTTCATGCAATTTCTGGAGGTTATCGTAGCCAATGGCTCTGCCTCTACCCACTTTGTGAAGTAGTCGACCGCAACGATCAGGTATTTGAATTGATCCGGTGCTACCGGGAATGGGCCCAACAGGTCGATCCCTCACCACGCGAATGGCCATTGGGGGTCATGCTATTCAACTCTGTAGGAGGAGCGATATGGACATCGGCGTGCCGCTGGCACTTGTCGCACTTCTTGACCAGCCTCTTTGCGTCTTCGTCCATGGTGGGCCAATAGTAGCCCGCCCTAAGTGCCTTCTTGGCAAGCGATCGGCTACCCAGGTGGTTCCCGCATATGCCTTCGTGTATCTCTCGCAGAACATAGTCGGTCTCATCTGGCGACAAGCATTTCAGTAGTGGCATGGAGTACCCCCTGCGGAAGAGCCTTCCTTTGATGACGGAGTACGATGACGCTCTTCTCCTGGTTAGAGCGGCCTTCTTGGGGTCTTGAGATTCTTCCCCATCTTGAATATACTTAAGGATGGGGTCGATCCAACATTCTCCTGGGTCGACCACACAAACGTCGATGCCAGGAGTGACTTCGATTTGTACGCTGGGCTGAGACAATGTTTCCTGGATAACGCTTCGGTGGTTCCCTGGACTCTTGGTACTGGCCAGTTTTGAGAGGATGTCGGCCCGTACGTTCTCTGTTCTCGGGACATGCTTGACCTCCGCATGTTCGAATGTTTTTAGTAGTTCCCTTACCTTTCCTAAATACTTCTGAAGGACCACGTCCTTTGCGTCAAAAGCTTCTTTGATCTGAGAAACCATCAGGAGAGAATCAGAGTGGAGTTTGACCCTGGCTACATTGAATTCTCGGGCTAGTCGCAGCCCGGCAATGCACGCTTCATACTCGGCCTGGTTGTTTAAGGTGGAGAAAGAGAAAGTAAGCGACACTTCCACAGTTAAGCCTTCGGAGTTTTCTAGAATTACACCGGCCCCGCTCCCTTTGCTGTTGGAAGAGCCATTGACATGCAAGGTCCAAATGGGCTGAGTGCTTGCTTCTGGTGTCGGCGTCATTTCTGCAATGAAGTTTACCAGGACCTGAGCCTTCGCAGTCGACCTAGCTTCGTACTTGATTCCAAATTCGGAGAGCTCAACCGCCCACTTGATCATCTTTCCCGCTAGGTCGGGCCGATGTAGAATTTGCCTAATCGACTGATCTGTTCTGATTATGATTTGGTGGGCGACGAAGTAGGGCCTTAGTCGTCTTGTGACGATTACCAGTGCCTAATCGGCTGATCTCTTTCTTCGTCGTGGGCAGTCTCATCTCCGTGACCGCTCTACATTTATCCGGGTTGGCCTCGATGCCTTTCTCGGTTAGGTAGAGCCCTAGGAATTTACCAGCCCTTACCCTGAAAGTGCACTTCTCTGGGTTGAGCTTGAGGGAATTCTTTCGAGCCTCAGCGAACACTTCCTGTAAATCAGCTATATGGTCTACGTCTGCTTTACTTTTTACAATAAGGTCGTCCAAGTAGACCTCGGCGATTCGCCCTATTTGAGCCTGGAACAATTTATTCATCATTCTTTGATATGTCGCTCATGTGTTCTTTAGCCCAAACGACATCACCCAGTAACAATAGTTTCCTGTTGGTGTCATAAATGTCGTCTTCTCTTGATCGGGTGGATACATTGCGATCTGGTTGTATCCAGAATATGCGTCTAGGAAGGACAGTAAGCGATACCCGGACGCATTGTCAACTAACTTGTCGATGTGGGGGACCGGGAGGGCGTCTTTCGAGCAAGCCCGATTTAAGTCCGTGTAATCGACGCACATTCGCCATTTATCGTTTGGTTTCTTTACCAAGACGACGTTGGATAGCCAGGTAGTGTACTTTATTTCTTTTACAAACCCGGCTTTGATGAGATCTTCGATCGCTTTTTCTACGGCTTGGGCTTTGTCTTCCCTTTGTACCCGTCGCCTCTGAGCGAACCATTTGACTTGTGGGTTCACTGCTAAGTGATGGCATGCTACCTCCGGTGGTATCCCCGACATGTCAGCCACGCTCCAGGCGAACATGTTGGCATGGTCTCTTAGACAGCGAACCAACTCCCCTTTTATCTCCTCGGGCAGGTCGGCCCCGATGTTGACCGTTTTCGACGGGTCTTCACATAACTGGACCTCGACGAACTCGCCGTCAGGCTCTAGCCTTCTGATTCGTTTCTTTAAATCTCGAGTTAGGGGATCGTCCCATTCTTCGTCTTAACTGTCAGGGTCGTAGCGGGCATCCAGGTCGGCCGCGCCTACCTGGTTGCTCTCGGGGGTCGTGCTTGCGCATTTTCTTCTTGACTCAGCTTCCCTTAGCTGCTTCATACCCATGAAGTGGCATCGGCTGGCTTCTCGAATATCGACCTGTATAGTGACAATCTCATTTTCGTTTGAGTAGAATCTCATCTTGAGGTGTGCTGTGGAGGCAACGGCCCCGAGCTTTGCGAGGGCGGGGTGACCTATGATGCCTAGATAGATCGATTTGCATGGAAGGACCAAAAAGGGGATCGCTATAGTTCAGCCAAGCGTTTTCTGAGTCGCGATCGCTGAAAGCGACCATCAGATCCAGACGTCCCAGGGGTGTGGTAGCTGAACTGTTGAACCCGTAGAGGTCGTTGCCTTTGTAGGGCCCGAGTCAATCCCAGGAGATTTTCAATACATCCAATAGGTCTTCGAATATGAGATCGACAGAGCTTCCCTGGTCGACCAGGATTTTCTTTACTTCCATGTTGGCCATGATTACTGATATCAGGAGAGGAACGAACTCGTTAGGTTTCCCGCCGGGTAGGTCGTCGTCTCTAAAGGTCAGGGCGGGACTAATGGTGTCTGGCTTCGGGCCGGAGGTCGTGGTCGCGGCCAGGACTTCCTTCCACCGCTTCTTCGTTGATTTGCTAGTTTCGCCTTCTTCTAAAGTGTATCCGCCCGTGATCACCATCGCTTCTGGGTGTTCTTGAGGGAGCGTTCGGTTACGAATTTCGGTTTGATGCGGAGATTGTGGAGGCCACTCACTGAGCGGCTTACTTTGGGAAGCCATAAGAGTACATGACTGTTGATGAGGTGGGACAGCACGCGGGCTCCCACTGTGGTCGCTGATAACACTTTTTCGTAAAAGCGTTACTTCCGTTCTAATACAGCAGTAAAATACTAAAGTATTAGGTATCGTATCGACAGAGACTTGGTGATATTGTCAGCCGTTCAATCAGATTTTCAAATCTTAAGTTACAAAGAAATAGTTGTTTGTTTGTTTTGTGAACTTCGAAACTAAAAGCGATAATTTGATAAAGTAAAGTAACAAGTGACAGAAAGATGTTGAGATTAGATTTCATTAACTTATTCCAATGCATTTAATTGATTCATATATATGACTCTATTTTACTCATTGATTTATCATCACCATATCATCCAACTTAACTAATTCCTTAGGTTAAGTGAAACCAACAACTAGTTTGCATAAATAAAGATTCCTCAACTATTTAAGCAAATAGTAGCATTAAGATTAGGTGATATATTGACTAGAAAACGTGATTCTATTCCTAGATATCAAGCTTAATAGGTGATTGAATTTAAGGCACAACCAAAAGCTTATTTTCTAATACAACTTTAGATTCAAAGATCAAGTATAGGTGATCAAACTATAACAAGCATTAAGCACAAAATTCAATCACTAAATCAATTCCTAAAACGAGATATATATATTACTGAATTAGGTTCAATACATGGATATAAGATAGCTAAACCTAACCTCAACAAAAGAGAGTTTAGCTACTCATTTTCATGATAGCTATGATACAAAATAAAAAGAGATGAAAAACCTCAAGAATGTAGCACCCTTGATCCCTCAAGATGATGCTCCAAGCTTCAATTCTTCAGTTCCTTTTGATCTCTCCTTCAGTGTATGACTATGTATTTCAAAATATGATGCTCTTAAAGTTCAGAAATGAAGTCCCTTTTATAGGAAAAATTGTTAGCTAAGCTAAGGTCTGTTGTCGCTTAGCTAACAAATGGTGTGTTGTTGCCTTTGCATTCCCTTTCTTGTTAGCTAAGCTAAGGGTTAAGATTGCTTAGCTAACAAGACTTGTGTTGCATTCTCCGTCTTCTTAGCTAAGCTAATGCTTGAGGTTGCTTAGCTACAAAATTGTGTGTTGCATTATCCTTCTTGTTAGCTAAGCTAAGGCTCGATGTTGCTTAGCTAACATTGTCTTTCTTTTTAGCTAAGCTATGAAATGGAGTTGCTTAGCTAACAATAGCCACCTTTACTTTCTCTCTCTTGTTAGCTAAGCTAAGACATGAAATTGTTTGGCTAACAAAAGGTGTGTAGCCTCTTCCGATGTGTCTCTTTCTTCACGGTGAAGCAACGCTACTCTGGTTAAGCGAATGTTAGCTTTAGCTGCTCCCAGTATCTTCTGATTTTGCTTCTTTTTTGCTTTTCTTTAGGCCTTGCTTAACACCTAACTGCACAACTTTTCATATAAAAGGATAACTTCATAAAAGACACATGCATTTACTATTTTTGTAATATTCACTAATATTTATGGAAAAAGTTCAATTAATTTGTATTTAAGTCAAATAAGTGCTTGTAAATTCTTTAGAAATTTGATGTAAATCAAGCACTTATCAGTCGCCAATGATCTGTACCTTGATCGCCCAAGGTTTAGAATGGGTTGATGCGGATCGCTCTGGTGGGACGATGAGGTCACGAGCAGAGCCGGCGGGTGTACCTGCAAAGACACTCCGACGCCCAAGTCAGGGGAAAGAGTCAAAGCAGGGAATATGAGACGGGATAGAATGTGTGTACCTTTTTGTGAGGGGCTGACCTCTATTTATAGGGTTTGGCGACGCTTCCTAGCAGTTGGATCATGTAGCTTGATCTCAGCCGTTGGGGCGCCCTGAGCTCATTCTAGGTGCGCCCTTCGTTCTCTGCTATAGTGCCCTGGATTTGGTTTGGGCCTATCGCAAGGATTGGGCCCTCGGCCCAGTCTAGAACACGAAAGAAATGTAAACGGTTGGAATGTTTTGATTTCAGTAATGGTTATAAATTTATTGTGAAGTAAATTTGCTAGGGTTGTATACTTAGCCTAGTGGTGAAATTCGTTGGTGTTGTGATAAGGCGCGACGAATAGACGAAATTATCTATAAATAGAGGACGGAAAATAGACGAATTTTGGCAATGAGACGAATTGGTGCAAATCACGTCAAAGTTTCTAAAGTATCCTGAAGGGGATTCGCGAGACACCCATTTGCATCCAATTAGTTAGAATTGGTTGGGACGAATCAAACCTAAAGTTTAGTGTGTTTACACATGCTTTAGAATCAAGTGTAACCATCAACGTCTTCATCATTGTTCAAGTCTTGCAGTATCTTCCCCAACAAATTGTTCTCACAACAAATGAATATAAAATGACACATAAAAACACAAACACATATATGATCAACATTACAAAAATCCATCCAAGTAGGTACGTAGTTCAGTTGCCGAGCTAAAGGATACCGAAGGAGTGCAAGAAGGAGGCCCTAGGTTCAAGCACGGGAAACTAACATTCTCCCCCCCCCACTAATATTGCCATAAAAAAAATTACGAAAATCTAAATTGAGAATTATGGTTTATCTATTCACCTTTTAAAAACACAGTCGATAAGTTTTACAAGGCATTTATGAAGATAAAAGGTTTTATATCCTAAGAATGAATATATAAATACTTCAAATTTTCAATAAGTTGATTTTTTTAAAGAAAAGATCATGATGAGTGTCCGAGAAGTGTCCAAACGGTATCTGAGAAGTGTGCAAGTCAGAAAAGATATCTTTTAAGAGTGACACCGCAAAAATGTGTCTGACACGTGTTGTGTCGGCGTCCGACACGGACGCAGGACACGGCATCTGGAAGAGGTGTCTGTGCTTAGTAATCGGTGTGATTCAGTGTGGAAGTGGAATTTATGTTGGGAAGGAGATCTTAATGCATGAACTCTGTTGCAATTAGTGATGAGCTAGTAAAGAGAAGGGTTTTAACAGATTTTCATTGTAAGTACTGCCTGTGTATTATGTTTTTGAAGAGTTGAAAAATTGCCAACATCTTTTCTTTTTGTGAGAATTTGCTCCGAAAGTTTGACACTATACATTTGTCTGGATTGATGTTAATTTCTAGCAAGTTAAAGATGGAACAGGCCATTTCCTACTGTTCAGAAAATTATTTAGAAGGAGGAAAGCAAAGAAGGTGAAGAATCTGATTTATATAACTTGCTACAACTTTGAGCATATGGAACATGAGTAATACTGTATTGTTTAAAGGTGCAATAAGTGATGTATTGATGGTTATCAATTGTATCAAAACTCTATATTGTACTTTATTAGTATTAGTATTGGTGTATCAAGTGTCAATAAGTTCATATTTGATGAAAATAAATATGTTGAGCGATATATAAGTGAAGGAACTCACGGGACCGTGTAATACGTAAGGCCATAGCCTTACAATTTGGTTTGTTTTCAATACTATATAAAGTGGTTTGAACAAAATAAAGTGGTTTGAACAAAAAATGACTAACTGTAAATAATCTCAACACACTAATCTCAACACCTAATTTCAGTGACGGAGGCGGCTTGTATATTGATGGGGTGGTCTTGGCTACCCCAAAAAAAAAATATGTATTGGAATAAGTAGTTGTATATTATATTTAGCTATCCCAATAATATATTATTTAGCTACTTCAACTAAGTTTATTAGTTTAAGTCTATTAGTCTATTATTAGCCCAAACAAATACGGTGATTTTTGCCAATTTGGTGGTTTTTGTCCCTTTATTTTACTCTTGACAATTGTTGATCTCCAATTTTCTTAATTTGACAGTTTTTGTCCCCATACCTTTTATTTGCACATTTCTTTCCTCAAAATCATAAACTATTTGCATTTCAGTTCCCTTTTTCTGAAGTTCCTTCTGCATATAAAATATTACTTTTATATTTCGCTCCTGCATAAAAAATAGGCTAGCTCCGCCACCGTATAACGTGTTAAGATTTTGAGTAAAAAATGTTATGTCAAATTCACATATATTTGCTCTTGGCCCAATTGGTTCAATGTGGAGATCTTCTCCCTGTTTTAGGCTCTCTTGGTGTAATGAGTTGTAAAGTGGTTAATATCACATCCTGTAATGAGTTGTAGTATCCATTGAACTCTCAATAATTGATAATTTATTTTGCTTATACTATTCAAACATTTTCCACTGTTAGAACGAAGAAGAATAGTACATATAATTGAGGTCTTATCCAAGCACCGGCAAAAGCAACAAAGTGCTTCCTAAAGACAGGATATTGTAATGTTTGTGGCATACAAGTAAGCCCCCTTATCCTAATCCTAATTTAGATTAATCAAGTAATGGCATATCCCTCGAAAGGCATTCAATTCAGTCGTAAAGTACACACAAATACTTTTTATTGTTTGAAAGAAGACGAACCATCTTGTCCAACCACTAACTTAAGTGCTATATATATATATATATATATATATATATATATATATATATATATATATATATATATATATATATAGTTACGGATTGGGCCTTTTCCATGGAAGCCCAATGTCAAAAGGCAGATCCATTAGTCAATGGTTGAGATCAAAGACTTAGATCTAACAGTGTGCTCCCCTGCTCTTCTGCATCACGCTCAGCATCGGACTCATCCGACTCAATGACCACCACATCCTCAGACCGGTTGTCACTTATTCAACCTTCCTCCATCGACTCATTGCTAGGGACCTCGGGGGAGCGATCTTCCGCTTGGAAACTGTTGGGAGCGGAATTAAGTCCTTCCTGAACATTGGGTTCAGCCGACCTGGTGTTACCAGCACGTGCACCCTCCGGGTCTCTAGGATTGGAAGCCATCAGTTTGGCTATGTTTGGACGATCTGTGTTGACAACCCTCTGGGTTTGTTTTGTTATAGCCAGATCAGACCTGTAGAGATGGGGGCATGCCAAGTCAAGTTTAAGTGCTAAACAGTGGGTCCACAACCAAGTCGGAACCCGACCTGACGACCCCCACTCTGTATAAATAAAAACGGGCTAGGGGAAGTCCCGGATAAAGCATAAGGAAAACAGTTAAAAGGCACTAACCTCGGAAATCGGAAGCTCGGCGACGCTGAACTTGTTTGCGCGCTTTGACGATCTCACTGAATTGAAAGATGGAGACCCTCGCCATAGTAGGTTGGATCGGAAGCTCGGAGATCAAAGCACAAAGTGACGATATTAAGGTCGGTACTCAGAGCAATTTGCAAAAACCAGTGCAAAGGAATGAGCTTTTCACACATATTAATAGCACCCGGTACATGCACGTGAAACGAGGCACCATCATTACACCAGCCACATCGAACGACACGCCCCATTAATGAAACTGTTATCAAGTTCTAGAATCGAAGCGTCGCCACGGAAGGGGTACCTCGAGTCGCTCGGTGCTCCTTCAATGAACATTCCGAGGCTGGGGGCAGACACTCAGGTGAGTATAAGTCCAGCCCCGGAAGGTCGCCACGTTTGGAAAACAACCAAATTCAAGCTCGCACAGAGCATTGTAAGCTCATTTCTCCGAACTTACGCAAGACCTGAATCTCATGCACTTCAAGGCTGGGGGAAAAACACTCACAAGAGTACAAGTCCGGCCTCAGAATGTACTGCAAACCCGGATAAGGAATCAAGTCAAGCTCGCCCAAGGCAATCTGACTTAGGGGGCAACTGTTACGGATTGAGCCTTTCCCATGGAATTCACTAAGGCCCAATGCCAAAAGGCATATCCATTAGCCAATGGTTGAGATCAAAGACCTAGATCTAACGGTTCTCAATGATTTCCAAAACCTATAAATAAGCATTCAATGCTAGCATTAAAGGTACACACTCTTCCCAATATTCTCACTTGGAACAGGCCCACTTGCTGACTTGAGCGTCGGAGTGTCTTTGCAGGTACCACGCCACCCCGAATCGGAGCAGAGCTCGGATTGACCAAGATAATTTCTACCAACTACCTCGGATCGGACTTAATATCTAAGGTCGGATACCGGTTCAGAGATAAGGTACAGATCACACACACACACACATATATATATATATATATATATATATATATATATATATATATATATATATATATATATATATATATATATATATATTTGTGTTTGTGGCGTACACACTCTGTTTTCCCTGGGTCCGCTAAAAGTTTTGTGCAAATCTCCTTCATCTATCAAACTCTCTTGGGTTTTGGTCACAAGTTAATTTAGTGACCAAAAATAGTAATGGAAACATTGAAATCCGTTGCTAATTTAGGCGTCACAAAATTTTGTGAGAATAGTAAATACGAATTTTACATTTTCCGTCACTAATTTTCTCTCTTTAATTTCACTTTTTTTAGTAGTGAGTTTAATTAGACCATGTTTGAATAAATAATTTAATTAAGTGCTTATAGTAAAAGTTTTTATCATGTAAATGGTTATGTATAAGTTATATCTATGATAAAAGATAAAATAAAATAAAACTATTTTATATAAACTACAAACCGTTTTCTTAAGTTATATTAGAGAAGTTATAAAAATAAGTTGTTTTTCACCGGCTCAATCAAATTTTTTCATACTTATTCTTAAATGAGCCTTATTGATTTGTAAGGGAAAATATTCTTATATACCTTCGTTGAAAATTTTATTTTTACCAAATAGTTTTTCCAAAAGAATATAAGATTTTTAAATAATAATTCATCCCCTTTCTTTTGTATTTTGGTACCTTCAAGGTCGTCAATATTAAGCTTAATGGTCACATATAAGTTTTCATCGGGCTGAAATTTTCAATTAGTCGTGTCGTGACCTTGTTTTGCTTGAAATGTTGAGCAATGATTTCTCACTAACATGTATACACCTATGTTTGGATACATGCTCACCTCTTCAAACTCGCATGTAGCATCTTTGGAATCGTGATTTTGCAGAAGCTATAAAAGTAAGCTTCTGGTTGGACGCAGAAAAAGGATCGCAATTATGATGATCTGTCATGGAAAACCCAACACATAAATAACCAAACATTCACTATATCTTCCTTACCTTTGCTTGTGTGGCATTGAAATTACTCGTCTTAACACCCGTGCGATGCACAGAGATTCTTAATTTTGATGTGTTAAATACATACTACTCTGGACCTATTTGATGAACCTAAAAAGTGTTTTTTTGTTATAAATAAGTCTAGAGTAACCATGTACATCACTTACTCGATAAAACTAAAAAATGTTTTTTTTTTTTTGCTTTTTTTGGCGTAAAAAAAAAGAATATAAATCCACATTAATAAAGAAGTTTATAGGTAGTTTTAGTAGCTAGATAAGGATACAGACCAAAAATTGGTAAAAAAAAGTTAACAAAAGTTAGGTTGAAACGATTTAAAAAACCGTCAACATTAAAGAAAGCTGGAAGACGCCCACAATAACTATCATGAATGTTTGCTTTGCTACGAACTCGACTTCATACTACTCAAATGTTATTTTCACCAAACGGGTTTTTGAAGAACGAAGGTCGCGTATTTGAACAGTTAAATTTTTTTTAGACTCTAAAGTATTAGAAAATACACTGCTTAGCATCGTACTTTACAAATTTTGTTACGAAAATATTTATTTTTCACATTGAGGAATGAAGTTCGTGTATTTAAACATCTAAATTTTTTTCTGGACTCTAAAGTACTCTATAACACATTGCAAAGCATCTCACTTTACTAATAAGTTTGTGTAAAAAATAATATTTTTGTGATGCTAAGCAGTGTGCTTTAGGGTACTTTAGCGTTTGAAAAATTTTTTAACTGTTCAAATACTCAAAGTTTGAGGAACAAACTTGGCGTATTTGAACATCTAAAAATTTTGTTGACCAAAAAAACACATCTAAATTTTTTTCTTACCTTTGAAATATCTCAAAATACATTGCTTAGTGCCGCAGTCTATGTATTTTGTCACTATATTATTTTTTTTTTACCAATTTACATATCTTGTCCCGAATTATTTTTTTTCACCAAAATAATTATTTAGGAACGAACCTCCTGTATTTGAACATCTAAAATTTTTGTGCACGCGTATTTGATAACTCTCCATTTGTAGAGTTATTTACGCATTTCTATTCTTAAATCATTGTGAGTTTGCAGGCTTAGGGTAGGAGTTATGTGAATATTTATGTTAAATAAAGGAAAAGGGAGTCAAGAACTGAAATGGAATTTATTTGGCACAATTGGTGCCCTTGTGAAGTTTCTAATGTTTTCTGTTAAGTGCTATAGCATCAGGTGTTATAACATTCTGCGCGCAGTAGAGCTGGGGCCCACTTGGAGACAAAAACAGGAAACAAATCTACAGTAAATCCTGATCTTGTCCAGAAAGCCCCTCCCTATTGGCACACTCTATGATGATGCAGCCACCCTTCTACCAATTGCACATGACCACTTGGTAAACATGGATGGGACAACATAATCCACTTGTCTCCCCCACTTGCAAAAGAGGAGGGAAAAATCTGCACTATAAAGAATCTCCACTCCCACACTTAAGAATAGACTCCACATTCCATAATCTATCATCCATTACACTTCCAGCACGAAATTCTCTGGTTTTTGAGAGGAAACATACAGTGATAAACTGTCCTCTTGCATCCTTTGAAGATCAATCATCAAATCCATTAGAAGATTCTGTTCTGCTCATGCTATAGCACACTGTCAGCACACCAGTTCATGCGTAGGAGTTGGAGGGGTGTATCTTTTGCACATTCTTCTTCTATTTTCTGTCTTGGTGATATGAACTCCACTGTTTGTAAGTTGTTGATAATGTTTAACATAAGCTAAACATCTTTTAGTTGAATTGCTTGAGCTTTGTAATGACTCTTTAATGTGTTAGTAATATAATATTATGATGTATGCATTTCAATCTTTGTGTTTTAATGTTTCCAAACCTGTTTTGGGATTGGCCAACTAAAATAGGTAGATTCATGGGTTCAGAAATGGTTCATTAGTTGATCTCAAAGATTGATATGAGTGAGTGGTTGTTTTAAAGACATTTAGAACAATCCTTGCCCAAACCTAGACATAGGAGGGCTTAGTTCATAGAGTAAATACTGTGGGCTCCTTAATAGACAAATGTGAACTTACTTGAAGCCTAGACATAGGATCTTGTCACGAAACCTTGGTGAAAGTGACCGAAAGACACGCAACATATGCTACAGCACTCAATGCTATAGCACTAACAGAGAAGGAAAATTACTTAGTAAAAGCAATCCAACTAAGTCTTCACCATATAGTTTCCTTTTTTACTTCCTTGCACTTCATCCTTTATTTTACTATTCCAAAACTGTGTTTTTATCCTTACACACTGATTTGCTAAGACATGACAACTTTAAATTAAAAACAATCCTTGTGGGTACGACCTATATTTTCTACTATATTACTTGTGTGACTGCGTATACTTGCGCATATATATAATTCACAACAGTATTTAAACATTTTTTTGTATGGTGTATAAAGTAGTCTAGAACACATTGTCAAGCATCTCACTTTACGTGTTTCGGCAAGTATTATTGTTTTTACCACACATTCTACACCATAAAGCACATTTTTTTGGACTCTAAAGTGCCATAAAACGCACTACTTAACATCACGCTTTATATATTTAGCGACAAAATTATTTTTTCTTTTTATCAAACTGGTTTTTGAAGAACGAACTTCGCGTATTAGAACAATTGAATTTTTTTGAGGACTCTAAAGTACCTCGAAACACACTGCTTAGTATCGCACTTTACATATTTTGTTACAGATTTTTTTTTCACCAGACCGGTTATTGAGAAACAATCTTCATGTATTTGAACGTCTAAAATTTTTGATGGACTCTAAAGTACCCCAAAATACATTGCTTATCGTCGCACTTTACGTGTGTTGGCAGAAAATTATTTTTTGTCTTCACCAAACGGGTTTTTGAGGAAAGAACTTTGCGTATTTTAACAGTTATTTTTTTTGCGGCTCTAAAGCACTCCAAAACACACTATTTAACGTCAAACTTTATATATTTTGTCACGAAGTTATTATTTTTTCACAAAAACAGTTTTTGGAAAACTAACTTCGCCTATTTAAACATTTAAAATTTTTGCTAGACGTAAAAAAGATGTAACAAACTTGTATATTGGCGCCCTTTTCACGACTGCAGGGCAAGAGCAGTAGATTCCCAGCATTAGGGAACCTACTCGCATTATATATAAGACTAGAGTGTTTGACCGGTGCTATGCACAGGTATACTTATCCTATTGAAAATTGTTTAAAAAAAGTTATATTTTGTTTGTTAATTTATGTTTAGATGTTAATTTTTTTTGATCTGTTATGTTTAGATGTTAATGTTTTCATGAAATAAGATTTATTTATGTCTGGTGTAATTATACTTAGAAGTGTCAATTTCTCGTGTAAACTGACTAGTTTAAAGGCTTAAAGATGGATATTAACCTATGGAGATGGGGACAAATGACTAAATTCCCCTGAAGGCATCGTAGGAAGGGGATAGGGTTTGTACCCCTACCCCGCGGGGTCTCAATTTCGAATAAAACTATTATGAAACTCTACCAAATATATATCTATAATATTATTTTATCAAATTAATATTGATAAGAAACCAAAAATAGTTCATAATCCCTATTACCATAACTTTAAACTTTATGATATTTTTTAATTTTTTATATATTTTCAAAAATATGTTGAATTTAAGTTTATTATTTACTATTTTTGAATGAACAATAGGGTCCCGCGGGGATGGGGATGGGGGGAGGAAAACTTTCCAATGTGGAGAGCGAGGATGTGGAGTAATATAAGATGTGGGGACGGGAAGTGAGAAAATATTCTCCGTCCCCGTCCCATCCCACTGATGTCTCTATTTTTCTTTGTGTGTTAGGGTAAATGTGTCTATAAAAATTAGAAAATAATATATATATATATATATATATATTATACTTATTCAATATTTGTTAATTTCATTCAAAAAATATGATACATACGATGAATACTTAAAAAATATAACAAAAGAATGATTATGAGAAATTTCATAAGAAATGTATCAAAAGGAGTTGAAAGAAAAATATTTTATTATAAGGGGAAATTACAGCCACCTCCTCTCAGTACTTAAAGTTAAATAACACTTACAACCCCTTACACCCCCTCTATTTTATAAAAGACACTGACCTCCCCTCTATTATAAAAGATTAGAAGGGGCATTTGTGTATTTTAAACAAAACTTGGGGGAGGTGAACGAAACTTACTCGTCAAAAAAAAATTAATTACAAAAATTGTCTTTTTCAATTATGGGAGAATTTATTTTGGTTATACCAGCTCCTTATGAAATTGTGTGAATATAATGATTAAATGATACTGATATTAAAAAGTAACGGGAGTTTAGGCAAACGATTGTGTGTTTGTGCTAAACTGATCTTCTCTTTATTTTATTTTTTCAATTTAAAATGGACATATTTAAATCACATTCGACATAATATTGAATTTTCATTATTTCGTGTATCTGTCCATTTATGAATATATATATATTATTTTCTTAATTGTGGAATGAGCAATAATTTAATTACTATTTGATTAGTATAAGATATTAGTATTGTTAAAGTGTTAACTAAAATTAACACTACAATTTGCTAAACAAAATCAAGAGATATGACAAAAAAACAAACATTGGCGGAATATTGCAATTTTAATTTGACACATTGCATAATTTTTAACTAAAATACTTGAAAATTTATAAAAATGTCCGCTACTCCTTGACAACCCAATTAAAATCATAAAATTTCTAAAATGGTTATTCAAATAAATATAACCTAAATAGTTACATAAAAAGTTGAATAAGGGCTTGATGAGAAATGCTAGCAACACTCTTTTTTATACACTCTCTTTAACACTCACTTTGCAAATCCTTCCACAAATATATTGTACATATAATCACATGAGGTATTTCCTATCGACCGAACAATTTGAATGGAGGAAAGAATGTAATAATTATTTTAGAAAACAAACATACAGATTTATATAAATATACTGGACAAAAGGGGAAGAACCCTACAATATGATATGAACAAAAGTTGATTGACTTAAGACAATCCAAAGTCAATCCCGTATTCGAAATTCAAAGTCAATCCAGAGTCAATCCCAAAGGCTTTCTATATTATCTAAGGAACATAACACAAATTCAGCCCTTCAAAAAATAAATATAAAAAGAATAATTTGAAAGAGTGAAATCAAACATGAGGAACTACATGACTTGAAAGGGATCAAAAGAGCCTTGAACAAAAACTCGATGCAGTGAGAGTCATTCACCGGTAGAACAATAATCTAGAGAAAAACGGATCGCTGAAAAAGCGCAAAAGCAAACTTGGAACAAAAGCTTCATTCGCTAAGTCACCCACTCTAGTTTATCGGTTCTTAGTGCTTCCATTCTTGTTTGACAAATTGCAATCTGGTTCATCACCCATTGAAGGATAAAAGAAAAGAATGGTTCAGTTACACAATGAGGACCTATATATACGAAGAAAAAACAAAGGATACAATTAGTATATGATCCGTACCTTGATCGCCCAAGGGTGGAACGGGTTGTTGCTTGGTCACTCTACCGGGCAGTGAGGTCGCGAGCAGAGCTCAGGGTGGGTGTACCTGCAAAGACACTCTGACGCCCAAGTCAGGGAGGAAGAAGTCAAAGCAGGAAATGAGACATGGGTTCAAAAGTGTACCTTTCCGCGGGGGGGGGGGGGGGGGGGGGGGGTGTTGACCCTTATTTATAGAGTTCGGTGGAGCTCCCTAGCCATTGGATCAGCCGTTGAAGTCTTCCGAACCGTTTAGGTGCGCACCGTGCTATAGTGCCCTAGAATGGGTTGGGTCTCTTTCACGGATTGGGCCGTCGGCCTGGTCTAGAACAGTTGCCCCCAATCCGAAGTCGCCTGAAGGACGAGTTCAGGCTTGATGCCACCGGTTCGGGTCAATACCGACTGGATCGTGCTGATTATTACCCCGCCCTGCTCGAGGGCGGCCACCTGTTATGTGCGCGTGATTTTTACGCGTGAGAGTTGAGGGATGCTACGTGTCCTATTTTGGAAAATGTGCGGTGTTTGATGGACATGACGTTTGCACTGTTCAAGGGAGGTGTGCTGACAGTATCACAAATTTCGAGGTGAGAATTCAATTCGTGGCGTGAAGGGCCGTGTCGCTTCGTTTCTGGCCCATGAATTATCTTGAGGCCCACTATATAAGGGCAGCATGTCATGGTCATTTTTTTTACTTGGCGAATTTTTCGGTGCTCTGAAGGCGACTAGACTTTCTGACGAGGGCGACTTGTTTCTCCAGCAAGAGCGACTTCTTTCTTCGGAAAATCTCCGGCAACTGGCGAGGTGTTTTCCTTTCTATACCCAGAGGGTCCCTTCGAGTCGTTCTTCTCCGGGTATGTTCCCTTTCCTTTCCTTTCACTTTTCTGCTTTATTTATGGTTAGCCGCTCGGCGGGGAGGGGGTGTCAGGACCGGAGTCGACCTTTGTCGCCCCCTCCTTAGATTCAGAGTAACGAGTCCTGATGCGATGCCCCCTTTCTTGCAGGTTCGTGATCGTGGCAAGGACCAAGAAGACTGCATGGTGAGGCGATCTCCAAAACTTGCGAAGCTTTGCGCGGGTCCGACTACTACTGAAGCCATGTCGGGCGAAGAAGTAGGGTCTACGACGAAGACGGACCAATCATCTGAGGCGTCGGCAGAGACCTCTTTCGAGAGTTCTTCAGAGGCATCCACTTCTTCTGAGGCAGCGAGCTCACCGCTAGCCCAGAGAGATCAACTGATAGAGCCGACTCGGGAGGCGGCGAAAGAATTCGATGCGACCCAGGAGGTATAAGAGGAATTAGTGGCGACCTAGGAGGAATTAGTGGTCGGCCACATCGAGCAGACGGTTGAAGTCCTCCCCGGGCAAGTGAATGTAGAGAGGGGCGAGCAAGCGGCGAAGGCACCCTAAATAGTAGATTACTCCTGGGTCTCCGAGGCGTTGTGGGAGACGAGATCGTCCATCAGGCTAGTCATGGATGTACTTGAAGTGTTTAGGCACTTAATTGGAGAAGTCAGTCAAGACTGGCTAGTCGAGGGGGTATCCCGTAACGAACATATAGCGACCTTTCCCCAAGATCTTAAATTTACAATGTACTCCACCCTGTTGCTTCATCTGCGGGAGCGCCCGCCTTTTACGGACTTTTAGAGGCGGGCCCTTTGTTATCTTGGAGTCGTCCCCTCGCAATTGCATCCCAATGGTTGGGGTTTTTTGAGGGCGTTTGAACCTTTTATCGAGGAGATGGATCGACCTTGCTCCAGGAGGTTACTTTTCAGCATCTTTGAGGTAAGCCGCCGCGGAGAGCCGGGAAGCAGGATGAGTCGGTTCGAGCACCTCAGCATAAAATCTCATGCCGGTTATAAACTTTTCCGCTCGCTCGCGGACTCGATGAAGCCTTGGAAGCACAACTACCTCAGGGTCGCCCTGATCAGCTCCAATGCTATTGATTTGGAGGCAGTCTTGAACGAGAAAGGCGACGTCAAAGAGACCAAGTTCCCTTTTTCCAGGGCGAAGAGTCATTACAACAAGAGACCGCGGTTACTTATAGTGTCAAAGAGAGTCGTCTCGACAAAGAGGACAAGGAGACACTTCGTTGATCCAAAACATGGTCACCTAGCTCGAGGGCAGGATGATTTCTGTGAGACTATTGGTCGCAGCCAACAATTCGAATGAGGTCAAAGCTGCTTTAGGTAGGTGTTGGCCAGAGCGGACTGCGTCCGTTCCTCGTGGATCGGTTACATTTACCTTGTTGACTTTTCTTTTTACTTTCCGCAAACTTCGTTATATGCCGTCACACCCTAATTTTGTCCGCCTAGGGTCAAAACCCTAATTTTCCACAAAAATAGTAAACTGTGAAATGTGAAATCATTTTGTAGAGTGTAAGGAGCATTTTGCATGCATTTTTAAGGTTTCAAAGTCATCCTAGGGTTTTTAGAATCATTTTTAGAGTGGAAATGCATTTTTTGGGCAAGTAACAAGTTTTTAGGTCAAATGGTATTTTGGTCATTTTGCAAAGTAGGATAATTTCTCATCAAGAATCATTGTGCACTTTTAAGGGAATTTATTTGGGGCAAATGTTTTGAGTTATATGTGTGTTGTGCATGCATTGTTGATTTTGTACAAAAAGTCAAATTTAAAAAGTCAACAAAAAAGGAATATTCTTCAAAAAATGCAAGGAGAGGTTTTATATCATTTTTGGGCATAGTGATCTCATGAAAATGGCCCATTCATTTATATTCCTAGTATTTGGCCCAATATGGTTAGATTTTATGGATTTATCTTGTGAAAGAATAATCAAAAAAAGAGGATATTTGGAAGGGTCTCATAATAGTACAATAGTACAAGATGACAACTTGCAAAACTTGGGCACCACTCTCCCTCTCATTTTCGCATACCCCTTCTCATTCTCCTCCAAGTTTTCATTTTTTTTGCCCTTTGCAAAGTGTGATTCAATCCTCACCCTCCATTCAAATTTTAAATGAAATCCTAGAACAATAGGTGATGCACAATGACCATTATGCCCTTAAACCTAATTGCACTCTATATATACTTTGTTAAGCCCATCTCTCAGGACCTTTTGGCCTCATTTTCCACTCTCAAATTTCAGCACAACTTTCCTCTCCTCCAAATACCCTCTTGGCCGAAGCCACCACCACCACTCCTCCTCCATATTTTTTTGATTTCCTTCCTCTTTTTCATCTCAAATTCATTTCCACTCCATACATCTCCATCCTCTCCTACTCTAGTTCATATTTGCATCATCAAAGGCTTGTGGTTTGAAGATTTGCGTGGGGCTCTTGTGGTGTTCTATTGAAGATCATTGTTGATTTGTGTTCTTGCTCTTCATTTCTTTCATAATCTAGCTTGGGTCCAAGGTATACTCTAAAAACCATAGCATTATCTTCAACATTTTTGCATCAAAACTCGTGCTCTTTCCTTTCCTTCATTTCGCATACTCTCATAAATATATATAAAATGTGATTTGTTGGTTGTTGTTGGTGAGAGGAGCCTTAAACACTATTGACAAGCACTTAGGTAGGCTTGGGTGTTTAAGGTGCCTCTCTCCCTTGAATAAATTGATTCATGTTGTTTTTGTGTTGATTTTGTATTTGTTGTGAAATAAAATTGTTGTTTCATGTGTTATTTAGTTCGCATATCATGTTAAAGTTGGTTTTAATTTGATTTTGTTGTTCCTCTTTGCTTGATGATGCTTAATCTTGTTGTGGATACTTGATTTTGGTGTTTTCATGCTTAGATCCTTTGTTTAAGTTTGCAAATCTCATTTTCTTACTCATATATGTTTCGCAAAAATTAAAGAAATGAAGAATAAACGTTGATTTGAAGTTTTAGTGCTTAAATCATGTGATTATATGTTCCTAAGTCTTGCTAGTATCTTGTGCTTGCTAGATTGTGTGAGTTTGATGAATAAATTTGTTGTTTGGCTATGTGTTGGCTTCGCAAATCATGAGAAATAATTAGGGTTTTGTTGCTTCTTGGCTATTTGGCTTGCAATTGTGCTTAAAAAATGTTTTCTCAAGTTGTTTTGATGGAATCTTGCTTGCAAGTAATTGTTATGTTGATGATTGGCAAGATGACTCTCACTTGTGCCTTGAGCACTATTCTCCAAGTGATGAGGATTGTTCAATAGGATTCAATCCCTTTTGAATTGTAATCTTACTTGTTCTTGTGAATTTGGTTTGTCAATTGTTTTCAATATTGATGATGAGTAACATGACTCTCACTTGTGCCTTGGGCGCCCTTTTTTAAGTGATGATGATTACTTCAAGTGATTCAACTCTCTTTAAATTTTCAATGAACAAAATGTGAGTTTATGATTCCTTGCTTGCCAATTGTTTGTGATAGCTTGTGAATACTTTCTTTTGGTCACTTTGCGTCTTGCAAATGTGGTGCTTGTTTTAAGTCATTAATTTGTTTAAATGTTGATGATTGGTAAGAGGATTCAACATGTGCTTTCAAGCATAATTTTAAATGTTGAGGATTACTTTAAAATGATTCAACTCTTGTATACATTTTGGTGTTGAACATTTGGTAAAATGACTAGACGCTTATGCACTTGTGCATTGTTAATAAGTGTCAAGGATTACCAAAAGGAATTTAACTCTTGTGTTTTTATTGATTGATTCTTAAATTGATTCAATGAGCTACCCTTTTGTAATTGATCAATGTCTCATTTGTGTGACCATTCTTATTGCAACTTGTAACTAGTTTTGACAATTACATGTTCATGCCTATGCTTGCCTCTTGGATTTGTAATGCTTGCATGAATTGTAATTGAATGATTTGTATATTGGTTATGGATTTGGAGTTGATTGAAGTGTTCTACTTGTTTTCCAAAATCTTTTTCCAAATCAAACTCTTTTCTAAACTAGTTTTCAAATCAAATTCAAATGCTTTTCCAATGAAAACCCTAAGGCATTTTCTTAAATAAATCATTAGTCATCACTCGAAGCCTTTGCTTGTTTGATCGCTAATGAGGAGTTATTAGTGGTAGTCACTCGAAGCCTTTGCTTGTTTGACTATTATGAAAGCTCCCACACCTTAACCAAACACAAACTAATTCAAATTTCAAAAACAACATGAGCTATTAGTGATAATTGTCACCGATGCTCGCCCTTTTTCAAAGCAATTTCAAAAAAGATAATAAAACGTTGTTACTTGTAATCGCTCGAAGCCTTTGCTTGACTGGTTACCGGCTTCAACTCTTTTCTCTCAAGTAAGTAATGAACGCCACTCGAAGCCATTGCTTATTTGGTATTCGTGAACACTTGAGTCTAATTTCAAATGCTCCAAAAAAATTAAATAAGATAAAACACAAAAACATTTTCAAAACCAAAAGACGAGAACTACGTAGCTTTGATCCCTCATCCCAGTGAGGGTACGTAGGAGCGGGTCACAGCCCGTCAAGCACCATTTTAAAAAATCTTTGTTTTGTTCCGCTTTTCAAAGATACCAAAAATATTCTTCTTCCCACCGTTTTCAATAAAACAATTTCTCAAATGAAATAAAAAGAAAAGGAAAGAAAAGAAAAGAAGTAGAACAAAAATAATTTCAAATCAACTTTTCCTAAACCACACATCAAGTTAATGGTTCCCTTTTAGTAGAAAGGAGGTGCGGGATGCTAATACCTTCCCCGCACCTAACCGACCCCCGAACCTACATCTCTGAGTTTTCAAAAGACCATCCGCTTTTCCAAAAAAGGTTTTTTCAATGTTTTCCTAAATAAATATTGGTGGCGGCTCTACTATTTTTCACGTTGTCAAACGAGAAGTCCAAACAGGATTTTTCGGGGTGCAACATATGCTAACCTGCTCAGTTTCCATTTTGCAGATAAAATGGAAGAACCGATGGGTTTTCAAGGACTGAAGACGCTGCTTCAGGAGGGGCCTGCACAAGCCCAAAGCTCCACCAACGCTTCACATGCGGCCGCTCCTCGTGTTGATGAGGATGTTCATACCCCCTTGGTCGACCAAGGGGCGAACGACCCGATGGGCGTTTCTTCGAAGAAAAGGCGAGAAAATGTTCTTGAAGCTGCCAACAAAGCTGTGGCCTTGTCTGATGGAGATTCTGATCCTCCAGCCAAGAAGGTCAGGGCGACCAAAGAGGGTCGGAAGGGTAAGTCTCCCAAAGTCAACCTAGAGGCGTTGACGGCGGCCGATTACGAGAATATCTTGGAGGACCCTCTCGACTCTGCAGCCAAAGTATGCAAAGCCGCTTCAAACCTCTTCAAAAAGTGGAAAAAGAAGGAGAAGGACCGAACTGCAGGTAACGCCCTTGAAGCCAGAAACTTATGGTTGGAGGGCGATTTAATTGACAAAACTGATAAGCTAAAAAGCTGCTATAAATATCTTGCAGTGCCGCGGAAAGAACGGGATGCAGCGAAGAAGAAGTTGGAAGAGGCAAGGAATGCCCTCAAGCCTACCTCTGATGCCCTCCTGAAGTTAGAAGAGTCGGAAAAGACCTTGACCAAAGAGCGTGATGATGCCAAGGTCGCCCTGACTACTGCAGAGAAGGAGGTCAAGGAAGAGAAACTTCGAGTGAAGGAGCTTGAGGGTACGGTGTCTGATCTGCGGAAAATAATCAAGGGCTGGGAGGTCAAGGCCGTCGCCCTAGAGGAGGCTAAGAATAAAGCCGAGTTGTCTGTCCGGTCGGTCGCTTCTCGAGCTTTGGACATTGCTAAGGATAATTTTAAGAACGCTGTTGTGCAGATCCAATTCTTGAACCCAAAGCTAGAGGTCGATCCAAAGGTGGTCAACGAGGACCATGTGGTTCAGGAGGGGAAGATTGTCAAGCCACCGCTTACTGAAGGGGGGAGACGGTCGTCATCGTGGACCGTTCTTGAAGACTTGTACTTTTGTTTATTTTTGCTCTTGCTAATTTGGGCGGCCTCGAGGGAATGTCTAGCCCTGGGGTCGCCATCTTGTCTGTAATCGCAAAATTAACATCTTCATCGTTTATTATCGTTTATTTATTCCCTTACATTATGATGGTCCAATTTTACTCTTTTTCCTGTTCGTATTATCGCGTGGCCTTTTCGTGGCTCGATTCTGTTTTATGTTTGTGAACCCCGCCCTGAGCAGTTTACCGGATCTCGGTCCAGATTGAACTCGCAAAAAAGGCGGTGTGACCTTCTAGTATGGTCGCTTCGTCGTGTAGCTTGGGTCGCCCAAGCATGTTCGACCTATCAGGCAGTTTACCGAGGCTCGGCTGGGACTTAACTCATCCCATAGGTTTATACGGGGCTCGATTGTAGCCCGCTTTTTCTCGCTTAAGCTACCAATCAAACTTAGAATTCACATTTCAATCATTCAAAAATATCTTCTTTTATTAATGGTGTAAGGGCGGGCCTCATTAAAAAACCCTGTGGGAAAAATAGTGCCCTGCCCTATCATGTAAAGCGCTTCGTTACATGAAGTCAATTACATTTTCTGAGATTATTGCGTGCAGCTTCCTTCTTTAACTCGGCCCTCCTTGCTGTTTTAGGCCCATGAAGTGGCATCGTCGAGTCGACCGAAGGTCTACATGTAGACAATTTTGCCTGTGTTTGAATAGAATTTCATTTTAAGGTGCACGGTGGAGGCGACAGCTCCAAGTCACCCTAGAGTTGGGCGGTCAATGATACAGTGGTATACCGACTTGCAAGGGAGAACTAAGAAAGGAGTCTTGACCATCCTGTATAATGGCTTCTCTGCAGTGTCGTCCCCGAAAGTAACCATTAGCTCGAGATGTCCTAGGTGTTGAGAAAAAAATCCTCGTTGAGTTTTGGTGGTTAACAAACTTCAAATGTGAGAAGCTTAAGTTATCTGATTTCATATGCTACTAATGTTTCTTCTTGAGTGAAATATAAGAACAGGATATGTTAGCTGCTCTCAAGAAGATAATTTGCTTTTAAGAAGCATAAGTGTTGAGAAGACTTAAAGCAATGACAATACAAAGAAGCCACAAGGATGTTGATAGAAATACAAAGAAAAACACCCTTGGAAGAGAAGAGAAAGGTCATTAGTTAAGAAGGGTTAAAATAAGAAGACTCGTCATGAGAAGAGTCAATATGAGAAGAGTCATGATGAGAAGACTCAACACGAGAAGAGTCATCATGAGAAGAGTCAACAACAGAAGAGTCATGAGAAGAGTCAGTAAGAGAATATTCACAATCAAGTTGAGAAACATCATGACAAGAAGGGTCAAGATCAGAAGGGTCGTGATAAGAAGAGTCAAGTTGACAAGCATCAGATGAGAAGAGTCAAGTTGAGAAGCATCATGAGAAGCATCATGACAATCAGAAGGGTCATGATGTGAACAGTCAAGTTGAGAAAGGTCACACCATAAATATCTTCAACAGAAGTATCAACTTGAGAAGCATCAACTTGAGAAGCATCATATTCAGAATCTGTCATAGTTGAGAAGAGTCATAGTTGAGAAGAGTCATGACAACAGGAAATAGCCGTCTTCTGCAGAAAAGCAGAAACACGACTGTCTTTTAACATACAGCCTCTCAACGGCTATAAATGGCTATATTCACTTGGGAAACCCCTCCAACGACTCTAATATATTAACCAATGGTTAATCCACATATACTTCAGGTCAAATGGCTATAAATACCATCAAGGATCATTGCTGAAGTTCTTCTATGAGAGAGAAATCGAATTCTTCCCATCCTTCTCTCACCCATACTCAAGTCATTCTTTAATCTAGGAATTTTATTTTGAGTATGTAGTTCAACTTGTTGTTTTAGGATTCAATGGAATCTATCTTGTTTAAACCAAGCTCTTGTAATCCCATAAAAAACCCCCAAACCAGAAAGTGTAAAACCTGTAGTAAGCCTTCTCAAATAGCATGGTGTTGCTATGGTTAAAGAGAAGCCTGTAAGAAACCTTCTCAAGTAGCATGTGTTGCTGTAGGGCTTGAGAAGTGAATTGCTTCTATGTTAGAAGCTACCTAGTAGAACAGAAGGATCATATTAGGTGTGAGAACAGTAGGTAGAGCTGTGTTAAGAAAACTACCATGAGAACTTTAAGACTAGGTTGGTTGTAAAGTTGTAACTATTTGAAAAATAGTGGAAATACTCACGGGTGTGAGCAGTGGATGTAGCCCAGGGTTTTGGGTGAACCACTATACATCATTGTGTTATGTACTGCTTTTCTTAGTTGTTTTACACTACACTTAAAACTCTCCATCTGGAGAAGGTTTTTGGAAAACTGAGATAACAACTTTTACTGACCCTTCTCTGCTACACACAGTTTTTCTAAAAACATTGTTTTTACAACCCTTCTCAAATGTTTTCAAAGTGGTAAACTTAAAGCACTATTTTTAAACACTTCACACTTAAGATAAGATTTTCAAACATTATCTCTCACCTTGGAAAAGCTATTTTGAAAGTCATCTCGTTCTCTCTACTGATAGTTGTTTTGATAAGAGATAATTGATTAACCCTTCTCAACTCAGAAACATAGTTGAGAAGATTGTTTCATCTCACCATTCTCTACTCACTGTAAAAGTTGAGAAGACTGTTTCAACTGACGCTTCTCAACTCAAAAAACATAGTTGAGAAGACAGGTTCATCTCATCATCTCTACTCACTATCAAAGTTGAGAAGACTGTTTTCATTCACCCTTCTCAACTTAGCATTTACACACTTAATGTCTAACCATACTTGTGAAGCTGTTTACATTGTTTCAGGTTAAATTTTAAAAAGGGTCAGAATTCCAACCCCCCCTTCCTTGTGACACTCGTTGACTTCAATTGGTATCAGAGCTCGGCCTCTTGGTTGATCACACTCTAAAAGTCTAAGAGGAAATGATCTTGGAAGAAGTCGTGAGCAAACCAAATTCTGTTTCCTTCCTTTTAGAAAGAGCTTCATCAAGTAGAAGGAATGGAAAGACACCACCACAATATATAAGGGACAAATTTGAAGAAGATGAAAGCAAGTCAAAACTCACCTGCTTTGAATGTAAGTAACCTGTGCCCAAAAACAAAACAGTCCACTCCTCTACTAGAAAAGGTATTTGATTCTAAACTTTTCAAGTTATGATTACTGTCATCAAATTGAATTTTCTTTTGATAGTTTATTATATGAATCAAATATTTTATCTCAAAAAGTGCATGCTATTTAGAAAAAAATTTGTGAGTCAAAGAAAGAAGATGATGAACTTAGAGTTCAAAATGAAAGAATAGCTAAAACCATTCATACTTTGCAACAATACAATTTTTAGTATTCTGAACAATATAAGGCTTTCAAGTTGAAAATGTCAAATGACCTAAGTTCCCATAACTCTGATTTTATAAAGGAAAACCATGTTTTTAAAGAACAAGGTAGAGACTTGACAAATGAGCTATTGATTTGTGTAGAAAATTTTGAGACTTCTCAAGTAAGCAACAACATTCTTGAGATAGCTAAAACTCATAAGAAAGATTTCTTTAAGAAGTGTAAAATACCAAAAGTCAAATGCTCATATTGCAAATAGTTTGAACATCATATTTCAAAGGCTTAAATATGTTTTAGGCCCCTGCAAATATGGGGTGTTTTGGTTTAAGCCCCTGCAAAAAATTTTTTTTGTTAAAAGCCCTTGCAAAATGAAATATTTTGTTATAAGCCCTTCTCAACATATCCAGCAATCATAGCATTCCATGTTAAGGCTAACATTTTAGTCATAGAAGGGCTTATAACAAAAGATGTCATTTTGCAAGGGCTTTTAACAAAAATTTTTTTTTGCAGGGGCTTAAACCAAAACACCCTATATTTGCAGGGCCTAAAACATATTTAAGCCTATTTCAAACTATAACCAAAGGCAAAAAGTTTCCACTTGATAGTCAACTAACTACCAAGGACCCAAAAACAAAGGGGACCTAGATTATTGGTTTTTTATACAGGAGTGTCTCTTAACATCAAGGAGAATGCTGTGGTTTTCTAAACAGTGGATGCTCAAGGCACATGACAGGGGAGAAGGATAAGTTTCTCTCCATGGAGAGCTTTGATGATGGACTTGTCATGATTGGTAATAATGACAAAGGCTTCACCAAAGAAGTAGGTATAGTAGGTAAAATAAACTCTGCTCAGATTCAAAATGTTTAATGTGTTAAGGGATTACAACATAACTTGCTTAGTGTGAGTCAATTATGTGACTCTGGACATGAAATGTTTTATAAAACCCGATGCATGTAGAATAAATAGTTTAGAGTCTGAAAAACAATATTTACTGGTCATAGAACAAACATTCTCTATAGCATTTGTCTTGATGATTGACCTAATCAAATGTGTCTTATTTCAAAAGAAGATGACAAATGGATGTGGCATAGGAGATTTGGTCATATTAGCATGAAAACCATTTCAAAACTGTCTAAACTTGATTTCGTCAGAAGGCTTCCAAAGATTAAGTATGAGAAGGATACATCATGTGAAACATGCATTCAAGGAAAGCATGTTAAATCATCTTTTAAACCTATTAACATGATTTCCACTCAGAAATCTTTTGAACTTCTGCATATGGATGTAGTTGGTCCTACCAAGCATGCTAGCATAAGTGGAAAGATATATGGCTTTGTAATAGTTGATGATTATTCTAGGTTCACATGGGTTATTTTTCTGAAACACAAAAATGAGGCTTATAAAAGCTTCAAAACATTTTTTAAAAAAAGTTCAAAGTGAGAAGGGTTGTAACATTGTTGCAATTAGAAGTGACCATGGAGGAGAATTTGAAAATACTATGTTTAAAACCTTTCTTGAAGAAAATGGTATGTCACACAACCTTTCTTGTCCAAGAAATCCTCAACAAAATGGTGTAGTTGAAAGAAAGATAGGACATTGCAAGAAATGGTTAGAACATTGCTCAATGATTCAAAAAATTGAAAAGTACTCTTGGGCAGAAGCAGTGAATACTGCCTGCTATATTTTGAATAGAGCAACCATTAGAAAAACTCCGAACAAAACCCCATATGAACTCTGGAAAGGAAAGAAGCCCATCATATCCTATTTCCATGTATTTGGCTGTGATTGCTATGTTTTAAATGACAAGGATAGTTTGGGAAAGTTTGATGCTAAATCTGATCCTGCACTATTTTTTGGATATTCTCTCACATCAAAAGCATATAGAGTTTATAATCTTAGGATTAAGGATGTTGAAGAAAGCATGCATGTTATGTTTATTGAAACTAATAGTTCAACAGATAGAAATGAAGATGATGAGATAGATTCAGATAAGACAGATGAGAAGGGTAATGAAATTCATGAGAAAACATTATCTGATTCTGCACTAGACCCTTCTCAACATCTAAAAAACCCCAAACTAAACCAACTCAAGCCTCTGAGCTACCAAGGAGTTGGAGATTGGTGACTAACCATCCTCAAGAGCAAACAATTGGAGAAACTTTTGAACCAGTTAGAACCAGAATTTCATTCAGAAGAGAAGCTTCTCACAGTACTCTGATTTCAGCAATAGAACCAAAGAATATAAATGAAGCAATTGTTGATGAATCATGGGTTGAAGCAATGCAAGTGGAGCTTGCTATGTTTGAGAAGAATGAGGTATGGAACTTAGTTCCATCTCCAGAGCACCAATCTGTCATTGGCACAAAATAGATCTTTAGAAACAAATGGATGAAAATGGTAAGGTTATCAGAAACAGGGCAAGGCTTGTTTCTCAAGGCTACAATCAACAGGAAGGTATTGACTATGATGAAACATTTTCTCCTGTTGCCAGGTTAGAAGCCATTAAAATACTTCTTGCTTATGCTGCTCACAAAAGATTTCAAACTCTTTCAAATGAATGTCAAAAATGCCTTTCTAAATGAATTTTTAAATGAGGAGGTGTATGTACACCAACCTCCTGGTTTTATTGATCAAAAATATCCTAATCACATTTTCAAATTGACTAAAGTTCTCTATGGTCTTAAACAAGCTCCTAGAGCATGGCATCATAGGCTTAGTAGTTTTTTGATCAAAAATGGTTTTTCAAGAAGAAAAATTGATGTTACACTTTTTAAAAAAACCCTCAAAGATGAATTATTAATTGTTCAAATTTATGTTGATGACATCATCTTTGGTGCAACCAATGAAAAACTTTGCAATGACTTTGGAAAATTAATGAAAAGTGAGTTTGAAATGAGCCTCATGGATGAACTGAGGTACTTCCTTGGTTAGCAAATTAAGCAACTTAAGAAGGGTATTTTCATCTCGCAAGAAAAGTATATCAGAGACCTTCTTAAGAAGTATAAAATGAGTGATGCTAAACCTATGGCAACTTCAATGCACCCTTCTACAAACACTGAAAAAGATGAGAAGGTTAAGCCTGTTTCTGAAAAAGAGTATAGAGGCATGGTAGGTTCCCTATTATACCTCACTGTAAGTAGACCAAACTTAGCCTTCTCTGTAGGACTATGTGCTAGATTCCAAACTGCTCCTAAAGAATCTCACCTTACTGCTATTAAGAGGATTTTTAGATATCTTGTTGGAGCACCAAATCTTGGTCTTTGGTACAAAAAGAAAACACATTTTGAGCTTATAGGGTACTGTGATGCTGACTATGCTGGAGACAAAATGGAAAGAAAAAGAACAAGTGGTTCATGTCAACTACTTGGGGAATCACTCATCTCATGGTCATGCAAAAGCAAAGCACAATTGCCCTTTCAACAACAGAAGCTGAGTATGTCTCTGCTGCTGGTTGTTGCTCTCAAATTCTATAGATCAAGAACCAACTTAAAGATTTCTCTTTAAGTTACTCAGGTATTTCAATATTATGTGAAAATACAAGTGCTATTAATTTATCTAAGAATCCCATTCAGCATTCTAGAGCAAAGAAAATTGATATCAAGCATCATTTCATTAGAGATCATGTGCAAAAGAAAGACATTGAACTTGTTTTTGTGGATACTAAACATCAACTAGCAGATATTTTCACTAAACCCCTCTTAGAGGAAAGTTTTAGTTTCATTAAAAGCATGCTTCATATCATTGAAAACCCTTCAGATGAGAAGGGTCATGACCAACAACATTCTCAGTAATGAGAAGGGTCATAACCCCTAACCTTCTCAACCTTGAGAAGGGTCATCAGATGCATATGACCATAAAAATCAAAAAAATTCTGTTTGTTTTTATATGTGTGTGTTTTGTACTTTACTGTTTGTTTAAATGATGTTTTAGTTAGTTTGTTTTTATAAAAAAAATAATCAAAAATAGGCTCCTAGCCGTTACACAACAACTCTCCTCTTTCATTCCCTCTCTCATCAAAATGAATCACTTCCATCAATGGTTACAACATAGAAAACAACAACAGTAATCGTTGGACATTATCCATTTCAATGTGGTTAACACATCACTCTCATTCCCTTTCAATCTCTCTTTGAAATCTCCAAACCTAGCGTGTCTCTCTCTTTCTCTCAATATTTCAAAACTCAAATGACAAGAACAAAAAATACTGAACCTCCTCCTTCTGAACCCAAACCAGTATCTCAACCTATGAAATCTAGTGCAGTCATTATTTCTTCCCCATCACCAATGCAAGTGCTAATCTTTGTTTCACTGTTGAAGTCACAGACTAAAAAGTTTAAACACATTCCCAGTGGTAATCTTAGAAAATCAATGAGAGTGAAGTTTGGAACTTCATATAAAACTACTACCACTAAATCTTTGATGCGAAACAAATCACCTATTGACTTAGAAACAGAAGTTCGCTCTCCACAGCAAAAACAGTGCACAAATGTGAAACAGAAAAGAAGAAGGTGGCTGATGAAAAAAGGCAAGAAAAAGGTTGGCATTTCTCATAAAAGGATATTAAGAAGGGTCAAGCTAGTAAAAAGTGTAGGGAACCGGAAAGATAAAAATGGGTGTCAAAACCCATCGCATGAGGAACCATCTACTACCTTGATGACATTAAGAAATGTTGATTGAATGTCACGCCCTATCTCACTCAACAGAAATGGGTTGATTTCATCACTCTTGAAGACTTGGTCTACAAAGAAAGAGTAAGAAAGTTCTATGAAAATACCACCATCAAGCATGAGCCTCTAAGGATAGCAACCTCTGTCAACAATGTTAACATTGAGGTCTCCTCAGAAACTCTTGGGAAGTATCTCAATCAACAAGATGAAAGAGTGAAGATTTATGAAGACTCATGGTATGAGAAGCGTCTTCAACCACTTCAAAGTTCCCATTCCACATGTTGAAGGATCTATGGAAAAGAAGGCATTCGTAGTGAAGAACCTCAAACTCATGGGAATAGAGATTTCCACATCAGCCGAGGAGAAGAAAGGAAAGAAGAAGAAGTAATAGAAGACAAGAAGTTTGTCTGGAGAGGGAAATATTGAAGAAAAGCTTGCTGAAGCAAGAAGGGAGAAGAAAAGCAAGAGGAGAAATGACCCACAGAAGGTCCAAGGGAAGGATGATGAACTAGAGAAAGGTCACCAGATGGACATTGACCCTGAGATGGGTCAAGAAGAACAAGAGCATGGTCCTGAGAAAAACCCCCAAACCAGAAAGTGTAAAACCTATAGTAAGCCTTCTCAAATAGCATGGTGTTGCTATGGTTAAAGAGAAGCCTGTATGAAACCTTCTCAAGTAGCATGTGTTGCTGTAGGACTTGAGAAGTGAATTGCTTCTGTATTAGAAGCTACCTAGTAGATCAGAAGGATCATATTAGGTGTGAGAACAGGAGGTCGAGCTGTGTTAAGAAAATTACCATGAGAACTTTAAGCCTAAGTTGGTTGTAAAGTTGTAACTATTTTAAAAATAGTGGAAATACTCACGGGGTGTGAGGAGTGGATGTAGCCCAGGGTTTTGGGTGAACCACTATACATCATTGTGTTGTGTACTGCTTTTCTAAGTTGTTTTACACCGCGCTTAAAACTCTCCATATGGAGAAGGTTTTTGGAAAAATGAGATAACAACTTTTGCTGACCCTTCTCTGCTACACACAGTTTTTCTAAAAACATTGTTTTTACAACCCTTCTCAAATGTTTTCATAGTGGTAAACTTAAAGCACTATTCTTAAGCACTTAACACTTAAGATAAAATTTTCAAACACTATCTCTCACCTTGGAAAAGGTATTTTGAAAGTCATCTCGTTCTCTGTACTGATAGTTGTTTTGATAAGAGATAATTGATTAACCCTTCTCAACTCAAACATAGTTGAGAAGACTGTTTCATCTCACCATTCTCTACTCACTGTAAAAGTTGAGAAGACTGTTTCAACTGACTCTTCTCAACTCAAAAAACATAGTTGAGAAGACAGGTTCATCTCATCATCTCTACTCACTATCAAAGTTGAGAAGACTGTTTTCATTCACCCTTCTCAACTTAGCATTTACACACTTAATGTCTAACCATACTTGTGAAGCTGTTTACATTGTTTCAGGTTAAATTTTTAAAGGGTCACAATTCCAACCCCCCTTCCTTGTGACACTCATTGACTTCACTAGGGGCCTGGTGGATGATTCATTGAATCCATAGTGGTCGGTGCCCCGATAAGGGGTAAGGTCGTCCCGAGAGATCTTCAAAACATCCAGCAAATTTTCAAAGATAATATCTGTGGAACTCCCTTGGTCGACCAAGACTCTTCTGACCTCGACGTTGGCCATCACTGCTATGATGAGCAGGGGGACATACTTGTTTGGTCTGCCATCTAATAAATCGTCGTCCCCTAACGCCAGAGGCAGTCAGTTGGATTTTTCTTTAGGCACGGAGGTCGAAGCAACCGTCATTATTTTTTTCCATCGCCTTTTCATCGTCTTGTTCGGTTCTCCTGCTTCCAAGGTGCACCCGCCCGAGATGACCATTGCTACTGGGCACCCCTTGGATTTTCGAGTATCAGCTTCTTCTTCTGAGTCACTATCGCCGTCTTTCCCTGCCTTCGCCACTTCGTTGACTACGTCTTTCCCCTTTCGAGGGGAGCGGGTTGGCTTCTTCTCTCTCTCCTCCTCCTTGCCATCGCTCTGGACTTTGTCGGCGTACTGGGTAAGCTTCCCCTTTCGAATCAACTCTTCGATGTCATCTTCCTGGGCCATACAATTGTTGGTATCATGCCCGTTACTTCGGTGGTATCAGCAGTACTTTCGAGACGGGCGCTGAACTTCTTTGAGGACGAGTGGCTCTGGCCTATTAATATCCTATAGCGACCAAAAAATCCGGGTGAGGATTCTTCGGTCGCTACAGCTGGCAACTTCATTGGGGATCTGAAGGAGCACTGGGGCTCTGAAAGAGCACTTGGGCTCTAAGGGAGCACCGGGGATCCAAGGGGTTGCCTAAGCCCTGAAGGACCACTTAGGGTTTGAAAGAGCACTGGGGCTTTGAAGGACCACTGGGGGTCTGAGGGTGGCCTTTTTTGAGCGGCCGTTAACAAGATCAGGTCTAGAACTGATCACGAATGACGTCCACTATGTCTTAGGCTGACACAGCTAGTCTGAAGGACCTGGGTGTTGACCTAGTGACTTCAAACACAAGAGGGGGGTGAATTGTGAAATTAAAAATAGCACTTTAAAAATCAAGACTTCAAAAATAAAGTGCTTAAGAAAGTTTGAATTGCAATAACAATGATAAAACAATAAGATTAACTTGTAAAGAAAATTAAAGAGATGAAGGGAAAGAAGATGACACAAAGAGATTTATACTGGTTCGGCCAAACCACAGGCCTACGTCCAGTGCCCGAGGAATGCTCCAAGGGATTTCAACTAATCACTAGCTTTTAAAACAGGTTCAACTAGAAACCTTTACAACAAGAGAACTTACAATACCGGGATATCACCTCCATATGTAAAACCTTTAAAACCTAGAGATATCACCTCTTTAGAAAACACCAAGAGATATCACCTCTCTTGAATACCTTGGGATCTCACCCAACCAAGAGATATCACCTCTCTTGATTATCTTGGGATCACATGCACCAACAAATAAGAAATATAAAAGATTTGATAGCACACTCAAATGTGTGGATAAAACAAGTTGAAGCTCGAATAATACAATATCAAACTATGTGAATTATAAAGCTCTCAAAATAAAATATATGCAAGTGAAAGAGTAATATGAGAGTGAAGAGAAGAGTGTGAAATGCGTATGAATTGGTGTGAAAAAGAGTGGTGAATGAGGTCCTATTTATAGGCTTAGGAGAGATCTAGATTTGGATCTATAAAAGGAAATGAGATAATCGATTATCTCTTGAAAGGTTTTGGATGTGATAATCCATTAGTGCCTTCCTAAAATAGATTTAATCGATTATGTGCTTCAATGAAACAAGGAGGTAATCGATTAGTGGCTTTAAAAAATGAGAGAAGAGTAATCAATTATAGGTTTGAAGGAATGAAGTGTGTAATCGATTATTGGCTTCCTAATAGCATGGAAAACTTCCTTATATATCAATAATCGATTATATGCATGGCATAATCGATTATAGGTTTTCTAAAAAGTCATTTTCACATCATATGTGCTTCTCCTATTTCATGAAAGATATTTTCATGGAAAAAATCATTTTTATGAAATCTTTTGTGAGTGTGTGATTTATTTTATATTCGAGAGCTTTATTTTCACTTACAATAATATCCTAAACACACACAACCATGAACCATCCTTGACTTGATCTTGATTGCATTTTTCTGCTTTTTGCAGTTTAGTCCTTTTTGCCTTTTGTCAATCATCAAAACCTGTCAAAGCATATATTCACATTCTCCCCCTTTTTGATGATGAAAAACATCATTAGGAGGGATTTGCTCAAGGAAGGGGTTAGATAATCATATTTGATAACTAAGTATATATCAGAGATGAGCGCAGATTTTACTCCCCCTTTCTATATGCAAACATTTATAAAGTACTCCCCCTGAAATATGCAAATCAAGTACCTCTCCCCCTTTTGGCATTATCAAAAAGCGAAAAATAATAAAGTATAGGCAGTCTAAGGCATATATTCACTCAATGCATGATTGATTTAGAATTCCCAATTCTGATCTTATGAACGAGAAACTTTCTTTGGGCAACGGTTTAGTAAAGATATCTGCAAGTTGATTAGCTGTATCTACAAACTCAATTACGCAATCACCTTTTTGAACATGATCTCTGATAAAGTTGTGCCTAATCTCAATGTGTTTAGTCCGTGAGTGATAAACCGGATTTTTTGTGAGATTTATGGCACTGGTGTTGTCGCATTTAATTGGGACTGTTTTGAGATCCATACCAAAATCATTTAATTGTTGTTTCATCCAGATTTTTTGCGCACAACAACTACCTGCAGCAACGTATTCCGCTTCGGCGGTGGATAGCGCTACACTTGCTTGTTTCTTACTGTGCCAAGTGTAACACCCCGTTAATTTCTAACTTGTAGAAATTACCGAAGCGCACTACTGGCATACATCAGAGTGACTTCCCTTTTTAAATACTGAACACATACTAATACTTGATGCTAAAAACCCATCAAGTTCGCTTACATAACTTAACATAAAATACATAAAGCGATTCTTACACCACTCAACTACCGTCGCGATGCGAAAAGTGACAGAAAGTTTTGCGTTGCAAACATTAAGGGAGGTCGCGACGCGATGGACACGGGTCGCGACGCGAAATTACACAGAATTTTACCCTAACTTGTGATGCTCATATCTTGAGCTACACAATTCCAAATTCAACCAAATCAGGACCAATTTGACGAGCATTCAGTCTAGTTTCTAGAACAATTGACCATATAATTTTTGGATACTTATATCATCCCCAGAAACCGAACCTATGCTCAAACTGTCTCCAGAATTCTACTCTAACTTGTGATGCTCATATCTTGAGCTACACAAGTCCAAATGCAACCATTGCAAAGCCAAAATGACAATTATTCAATCTAGTTTCTAAAATGGTATGCTATATAATTTTTGAACCGGTAAAACAGTCCCAGTTATCATAAAACCGAACCTATCCAGAATGGCTCTACATAGTGAATTTAGCAGCACATTATAAACATTCAAACAGCAACCAATCCAACCATCCATTCCAGCAGTCAATACACATTGATTAACATACCAATCATGCAATTCAAAACATAGTTTCAGCCAAACAAATCGAACGGTTCTATGACTTAAAAACGACATTTTCGCAAAGCGGTTTCACACTAGATTTTCGTAAAACGTAAATCAAACTCAGAACATGACATATATAACCACAATATCCTAGTGAGTTTAGAACTCACCTATTTTCCGAGACTTCAAGGATTCGACAGTTCCCGAGAACCACGAACTCTCCTAGGACTCGATCACAACACCAACTCACGAACTATCTCCGGAATCGCTCCAAAACTGTCCCAATCAAACTCAGCTCCCACAATTTTGAATTGGCAAAGCACCAACACTCCTAGTGACTCCAAGACTTCATGCTTGAAAATTCTATTACCTCTTGCTGGCCCTAAGACGTACTCCATAGCTCTCCATTTCAACATGCAAGGTTCAGATTTTTGGATTTGGTTAAGTTGAGTTGAAAGTGTTCATCAATGGGATTTTATGGAGGGGGGTAGTTCAGTGTTTAACAATGATACCAATGGAAAGAGGGAAACAGCAGGAATTTAGGGCTAGCTTCAGATTACACATGCATCAAGGATCATAGTTGTTCCTCCCTTCTTCCCTTCCTCTCACTCTTGCAATCTCTCCCTCCCCTTTCTGCTTTTTGTTTCAGATTTCAAAGAATGGAGTGTTTGTGTTTTTGTTTCAGCTGGGAATGGGGTTATATAGGAGCTATGGGAATAGACACTTTTACCCTTCCCTTACAATTTCTATTCCTAATGACTCCTACCAGTCCTAATTACTAAATATGATGTAATTAATTCAATTTAGCACATGATTCAATTAATTGACAATCCAAGCCAATTATTTTATTTTCAATAACTTAACAAATCAATTCACGGCAATTAATTTAATTAGCGAAAAATTGGGGATATTACACCAAGATACTAATGCATTTCCAAGAAAGTGACACGTTCCACTGGTACTCTTTCGATCCATTTTACAACCTGCAAAATTAGAGTCAGAGTACCCAACCAAAGTGCAATCCGTCCCCTTAGGATACCATAAACCCATGTTTTGTGTGCCAATGAGGTATCTCATAATGCGTTTGACCGCGGAGAGATGTGATTCTTTGGGATTAGCTTGAAAACGTGCACACTTGCAAACACTAAACATAATATCAGGACGACTAGCAGTAAGATAGAGAAGAGAGCCAATCATTCCTCTATACTTGCTTACCTCCACCGACTTACCTTCTTCGTCTTTGTCAAGAGAGCATGATGTACTCATAGGAGTTGAGATTTCTTTGGCATTGTGCATACCAAATTTCTTAAGAAGTTCTTTGCAGTATTTGGATTGATTTACAAAGATACCTTCCTTAGTTTGATGGATTTGTAATCCAAGAAAGTATCGAAGCTCACCCATCATGGACATTTCAAATTCACTTTGCATGATGTTAGAAAATTCTTCACAAAGAGTTTCATTAGTAGCTCCAAAGAGAATGTCATCAACATAAATTTGAACAAGTAAAATGTCATGATTTGAATGTTTGATGAAAAGTGTTGTATCAACTTTGCCTCTTTCAAAGCCCTTTTCAAGTAAAAATTTACTTAAGCGATCATACCAAGCTCGAGGTGCTTGTTTCAACCCATACAATGCCTTTTTCATATTAAAAACGTGATCGGGAAACTCAAAATTTGTGAAACCCGGGGGTTGATCAACATATACCTCTTCTTGAATATAACCATTTAAAAACGCACTTTTTACGTCCATTTGAAAAAGTTTAAAATCCATGATGCAAGAAAAAGCAAGAAGCATGCGAATGGATTCTAGCCTAGCCACGGGGGCATAGGTTTCATCAAAATCTATACCCTCTTGTTGATTGTAACCTTTGGCAACAAGTCTTGCTTTGTTTCTAATAATAATACCGTTTTCATCAAGCTTGTTCCGAAAAACCCATTGGGTTCCAATCACAAGATGGTCTTTAGGTTTAGGAGCGAGTTCCCAAACACAGTTTCTTTCAAATTGATTTAATTCCTCTTGCATGGCAAGGGTCCAATGTTCGTCAAAAATAGCTTCATCAATGTTGTTTGGTTCAATTTGAGAAACAAAAGCCATATGGTTACATGCATTCTTTAAAGAGTTTCGAGTAGTTACCCCTTTTGTGATATCACCTATCACTTTGTCAAGAGGATGGTACTTTTGCATTCTCCATTCTTTAGGTAGATCTCGATATGAGGTGATTGATCTTCAACTTCCTTGTTTTTGTCCTGTTCTTTTAGAAGACTGTTTCCCAAAATTTCTGCAAGATCATCAACATTCTTTTCTACTACAATTTTGGGGTTAGTTTCATCAAAAGTGACATGCACTGATTCTTCTATAGACAAGGTTCTTTTATTATAAATTCTAAAAGCTTTACTAGAGTTGGAATATCCAAGAAAAATTCCCTCATCAGCTTTAGCATCAAACTTACCAAGATTGTCCTTCCCATTATTCAAAACAAAGCACTTACATCCGAATACGTGAAAGTGGGAGATATTTGGCTTTCTTCCTTTGTAAATTTCATAGGGCGTTTGTTTTAGAATAGGCCTTATGAGGACTCTATTCATTACATAGCATGCGGTGCTTACCGCGTCTGGCCAGAAATACTTAGGAAGGTTAGTTTCATTGAGCATCGTCCTCACTAGCTCTTCAAGGGACCTATTTTTCCTTTCCACTACTCCATTTTGTTGAGGAGTTCGTGGGGAGGAAAAGGTGTGGTCAATACCATTTTCATTGCAAAAGTTTTCAAAAGCCTCATTTTGAAACTCACCACCGTGATCACTTCGGATAGATGCTATAGTTAAACATTTTTCGTTTTGAATAATCTTAGCAAGTTTTCGAAAAGCGTCAAAAGCGTCATTTTTATGAGAAATGAACAAGGTCCATGTATAGCGAGAGTAGTCATCCACAATAACAAGTGCATAGTAATTGCCACCAAGACTCATTGTTCTAGATGGGCCAAATAAATCCATGTGTAAAAGTTGTAAAGGTCGGTTTGTAGAAATAACATTTTTTGGTTTAAAAGAGACCTTTATTTGTTTTCCTTTTTGGCACGCATCGCATAATTTATCTTTTTCAAAATGTAGCTTTGGTAGGCCAATTACTAATTCCTTACGAGCAAGTTTATTTAAAAGATCCATGTGGATGTGGGCTGCTCTCCTATGCCATAGCCAGGTTTCATCCTCTTTACTAATAAGACAGCATGCATCATTTGAGGGTAGATCATTTAGATCAACAGTATAAGTGTTTCCAACTCTTTCACCAGTAAAAAGGATTTGCTTGTCCACAGTATTTTTTACCTTGCAAACAGAAGAATTAAACACAACTTTATTACCTTTGTCGCACAGTTGACTAATACTTAGCAAGTTATGTTTCAAGCCATCCACTAATAAAACATTTTCAATCACTGGGTTTGGTTTCTTACCGATAGTGCCGACACCAATTATTTTACCTTTTGTGTTGTCACCATAAGACACAAAACCACTACTTTTAGGAGTCAAGTGAGAGAACTTTTCTTTGTCCCCTGTCATGTGCTTTGAACAGCCGCTGTCTAGATACCACTTTGAGCTCTTGGCTTTCAAGCACACCTGCAACACAGCATCAAGTTTTAATTTTTGGTACCCAAATCATTTTGGGTCCTTTTGGGTTAGTCTTGGGAACAGTCCCCTTTGGAATCCACTTCCATTTGTCATTCATATCAATATTCTTTCTAGCATTACAAATAGAAGATGTATGACCTTTTCTACCACAATTATAGCATTTTGAAAAAGGGCTACTAGAAGTTTTGTTTGGACTAAAAAACTTTTTGAAAGATTTTTCATGATTCTTTGGTTGATAGCCCAAACCAGCTTTATCATAAGTTCCCCATTGGTTTCCCAAAATGATATTTAGATTATCTCTTCCCCTGGTGAATTTTGCAAGAGTGTTGTGCAAATCATCAATTTTATTTTTCAAAACATTGCACTCTTCACACTTGGGAATATGCTCCTTTTGATTTTTATAAGAGTTGCAAGAGGAGACTTCACTTACAAAAATTTGTTTCTCTTTAAGAATCTCTATTTCCTTGTTTAAAGTTTCGATTTTAGATTGAAGAGTGGAAATAGTTTTCTTAGAAGTGGAAACAATTTTTCTAAGTTTAGTTGACTCGTTATTTAGTTCTTCACAAGTACTAAGCAACTCATCACAAGTCAAATCAAGTTCAGTTTCAAAGGAGTTTACCTCATCTTCCTCATGCTTTGCCATGAGACATAGTTTTGCTACCTCATTTTCGGATTCATCGGATGATTCCATATCATTTTCATCCCAAGCGATATACGCCCTTCTTCCTTTTGATTTCTTTCGAAGATCTCTATGTTTTTGACTTTGAGGACAATCCGGCTTTATGTGCCCCTTCTTACCACATTTATAACATGTTGGATTGAAGGAAGTTCCTTCCTCATTTTTGCTTTGAGGATTTGGTTTACCTTTATACCTCATGAACTTTTTGAGCATTCGAACCATTTTACTCATGTCTTCATCACTTTCATTGGAGCTATCATAATCTTCCGTGTCACTTTCTTTGATACATGCTTTTAGCGCAAGTCCTTTATTTTTCTTTTCACCTTCCCCACTTTCAATGAGTCGATTTAATTTGAGCTCATGTTCCTGCAATTTACCAAACAAGGTGGTTAAGTCCATAGAAGATAAATTTTTAGATTCCGAGATAGCTGTCACTTTGGGTTGCCAGCTTCTATTTAGGCATCATAGGACTTTATTGGTCAAATCCTCATTTTTGAAAGATTTTCCAAGGCCTCTGAGATGGTTAACTATATGGACGAAACGTTTGTTTAGTTCTTTGATGGTTTCACCCGGTTTCATCCTATATAGCTCATACTCATGAGTTAATGTGTTCATTCTAGCCCTTTTGACCTCGGTAGTACCTTCATGGGTCACTTGAAGGGTGTCCCACATTTCCTTGGCGGTTTTACAATGTGATACGCGATAGAACTCATCGATGCTTAACGCAGTTGTAATGATGTTCTTAGCTTTCAAATTGTATTGAACCTTTTCTTTTTCATCTTTGGTCCAAAGAGATCTAGGTTTGTTCACCATTACATCATTAACAAGATGAGTGGGAACAAACGGACCATTTATGACAGTATCCCAAATATCACAATCTACAGCCTCAATAAAAATTTTCATTCTTGTTTTCCAATAATCATACCCTTCACCATTGAAAGATGGGGGTCTGTTTAAGGAGTCATTGTTTGAAGTCATCTTGCCTCTTGAGACAGTTAGTCTTTACCAAGAGTCTAGCTCTGATACCACTTGTTGACCAAGTGACTTCAAACACAAGAGGGGGGGTGAATTGTGAAATTAAAAATAGCACTTTAAAAATTAAGACTTCAAAAATAAAGTGCTTAAGAAAGTTTGAATTGCAATAACAATGATAAAACAATAAGATTAACTTGTAAAGAAAATTAAAGAGATGAAGGGAAAGAAGATGACATAAAGAGATTTATACTGGTTCGGCCAAACCACAGGCCTACGTTGTAACGCCCCAAAAATAATAGATTAATTTATTTAATTAATTAAATGAAATTGAGTGGTAGAAATAATAATATAATTATTATTTATTACTTAATAAAATAATTATAGGTGTTATTATATGTGAGCCTTAGTTGGGTTGGAAATAATTATTTAATTTGAAGGGAGTGGTGATGGTAATTCCGGATGTTAGGATTGGCCCAAGCCCAAGCCCATTGACTTAGGCCTAGGCGAATTAGTAAGGGTTGGAGACAAGTGTCTCATTTGTGCAAAAGAAAGAAAAGGATTCGAAGAGGAGAGGAGAAAAGAGAAAAGAAACTTGCGAAGAGGAGAGTGAGAAAGAAGGGCGCGGCGGTGCTAGGGCAAATGAGGAGAGTCTTTCGCGTGGAACCTAAGGAAGGAGGAGAACTTGGATCGTTGTGGTGTTGGTGAAGTTCTAGGGTGCCTTGCGAGTTCTTCACTTCTAAGAGGTTAGGGGGCTCTTCTTTTCGTTTTTAATAGTGTATGTGATGAGTATCGTATAGGGTTAGGTTTTAGAGTGATTTTCTTGAATGAATTGTGTATTTTGATGTGGTGGCTATGCTGAATTTAATTGTGCAAAGATATGTTTGATTAGGTGTTGAATTGTACACAATAATGATTGAGCATGCCCATTGTTTGATGTTATGATTGAATGAAATTTTGGTGAAAAACATGATGGTCAGTCTTATATTGATAAATTAAGGTTGGAGATTTAATTTGGGAATTTTTGGTGGTGAGGAACTCGAATTTGGTTGGCTCCTTAGGCTCCTAGGGAGTTTTGGGTGTTGCTGGAAATTCTGTCTAAGTCTGTGTCTAGCTCCTGGGAGCCAGGCGCCCATGTGCTGTGTCTGTGTTGCCTGTGTCTGGTTCTGTGTCTAGACACTGGGCGCCGGGTTCCCTTGTCTGCGCCACTGTGTTGCAGAATTGTGTTGCTCGTGTCTAGGCACCATGGGAGCCGAGGGTCCCGGAGATTGGATGCTCGGTTTGCTTTCAAATTTGGTATGGGAGTTCCTGGGCACAAAAAGAGTCAGTTTCAGGTGTTGGGTCAAAATTTGGCCGTGTTCCTTGTGCTATGGGCGCCAAGGGCCCCAACCTTATGTTGTCTATTTTGCGAAAATTGATACTGGGTTTTCATGTCCAAGTTAAATGGCTCGTGCAAAACAATTTTTGGAGTCATAGGAGTTGTGGTCTGTCATGGCCCTAGGCGCCTAGTGCATGGGCGCCATGTCCTCTGCGCCAGTTTTGGGTGTTCCTGCGCCAGTTCTGTGTCTGGGCGCTAGGCGCCCTGCGCCAGTTTTGCTAGGCGCCCCGCGCCAGTTTTCCAGCGCCAGTGTCTGGGCGCTAGGCGCCCTGCGCCAGTTTTGCTAGGCGCCCTGCGCCAGTTTTGCTAGGCGCTCTGCGCCAGTTTTTCCTGCGCCAGTGTCTGGGCGCTAGGCGCCCTGCGCCAGTTTTTGCTGGGCGCCAAAAATCAGGATGTTGCCCAAATTTTCCAAACTTGTTTTTAATGTAACTTTTGACTCGGTTATCCAAATTTAACGGTTCAAAGTGCGTTTCGAAGCTAATTTCGGTGTCTATCCAAATATTCTGGTTTTATGTAAAAATGGGTTATTTTACTGGTGGTTCTGGACTGAAGTTGTTCAAGGTGTCTAATTTCAATTTTTATTCACTTTCCCTATGTCGCGTCAAATCCTAAATTGGCCTAATTGAAATTGGTGTTGGTGTGAGTGGTGGGTTGAGTTGGTGAGTGTATTATGGTGTGATTGGTGAGCAGAGGCTCCGGCCTAATTTTAATTGGTGAGCAGAGGCTTCGGCCTAACTTTAATTGGTGAGCTGATTAATACAATGGTGAGAATATGAATAAAATGGTGAGTTGATTAAATGGTGAATTGATGAATTGTGTGGTGTGTTGTGGTGCATTTCCATAGCATCTCATGAAACATGTGCATTATTGGTGAGCAGAGGCTTCGGCCTAATTTTATTTGGTGAGCAGAGGCTACGGCCTATTTGTATTTGGTGACGGATCCGACATGCATGTGCCCGTGGAGTTTGGGTTGCATTTCACGCATAATCATACCTTTTGCATTGTTGTTGGGAGATTGTAATTGTGATGTGGTTGCTACCTTTGTTGTGAATCGGTGTGCCTAGTTACCTTTGCTATGAAATGCTTATTCCATATGTTATTAATTATGAAAAGAGACTCACCCTACTGCTTTTATGTTGCTTCTTATGTCGGCAACGTGCAGGTAATAACGAGTGAAGGTTACCCTTAGGCCTTCGTCTGGTAGGAAGTGTCATGCTCTGATACGTAGCACCGGGGGGCGTATTATGCTTATGTGTTATTGTCTTTATGCTGTTAGACTATTATTGATGCTGCATTGGTTTTGTTTTCGAACTTGTTATTATTCCGCTGCGGTAGTGATGGTATTTGGTTGATGCGAACTAAACGGTATTTTCATGGTGCTATGTATCTTGTGGCTTTTAGCCGAACTGTGAAAATTGAAGTTGTTGATTTAATGGAGTAAGTGTAGCACTCGCTTAGATTGTTTTCAAAAAAAAAAGAAACTCTGATTTTATTAAATAGTAAGGTTATTAGAAAAGGGGTGTTACATACGTCCAGTCCCCGAGGAATGCTCCAAGGGATTTCAACTAATCACTAGCTTTTAAAACAGGTTCAGCTAGAAACCTTTACAACAAGAGAACTTACAATACCGGGATATCACCTCCCTATGTAAAACCTTTAAAACCTAGAGATATAACCTCTCTAGAAAACACCAAGAGATATCACCTCTCTTGAATACCTTGGGATCTCACCCAACCAAGAGATATCACCTCTCTTGATTATCTTGGGATCACACCCAAAAATAAGAAATATAAAAGATTTGATAGCACACTCAAATGTGTGGATAAAACAAGTTGAAGCTCGAATAATACAATATCAAACTATGTGAATTATAAAGCTCTCAAAATAAAATATATGCAAGTGAAAGAGTAATATGAGAGTGAAGAGAAGAGTGTGAAATGCGTATGAATTGGTGTGAAAAAGAGTGGTGAATGAGGTCCTACTTTTAGGCTTAGGAGAGATCTAGATTTGGATCTATAAAAGGAAATGTTGTCAAAGCATATATTCACACTGGGGTCCGGTGATCCGTCGGTGCTCGATGCCGACGTGCGATCTGGATTGAATAATATCCTAAACACACACAACCATGAACCATCCTTGACTTGATCTTGATTGCATTTTTCTGCTTTTTGCAGTTTAGTCCTTTTTGCCTTTTTGTCAATCATCAAAACCCGTCAAAGCATATATTCACACTGGGGTCCGGTGATCCGTCGGTGCTCGATGCCGACGTGCGATCTGGATTGATGGACTAATGGAGGTCTGAAGGAGCGCTGGGGCTCTGAAGGACCTCTTGGGGTCTGGAAGATCGGTGCTAGACTCGGTGCTAACATTACGACCTAGTTTGCTGAGATGGGATCAACGCTTGGAGCGTCGATTTTGGAGGAACAAGATATAGGTATCGACACTTGGCGTGTTTACCCGAACATACCTAATGAATGCATTTACCTGAGATTAGTGCCTTCCTAAAATAGATTTAATCGATTATGTGCTTCAATGAAACAAGGAGGTAATCGATTAGTGGCTTTAAAAAATGAGAGAAGAGTAATCGATTATAGGTTTGAAGGAATGAAGTGTGTAATCGATTATTGGCTTCCTAATAGCATGGAAAACTTCCTTATATATCAATAATCGATTATATGCATGGCATAATCGATTGTAGGATTTCTAAAAAGTCATTTTCACATCATATGTGCTTCTCCTATTTCATGAAAGATATTTTCATGCAAAAAATCATTTTTATGAAATCTTTTGTGAGTGTGTGATTTATTTTATATTTGAGAGCTTTATTTTCACTTACAATAATATCCTAAACACACACAACCATGAACCATCCTTGACTTGATCTTGATTGCATTTTTCTGCTTTTTGCAGTTTAGTCCTTTTTGCCTTTTTGTCAATCATCAAAACCTGTCAAAGCATATATTCAAACTGGGGTCCGGTGATCCGTCGGTGCTCGATGCCGACGTGCGATCTGGATTGATGGACTAATGGAGGTATGAAGGAGCGCTGGGGCTCTGAAGGACCTCTTGGGGTCTGGAAGATCGGTGCTAGACTCGGTGCTAACATTACGACCTGGTTTGCTGAGATGGGATCAGCGCTTGGAGCGTCGATTTTGGAGGAACAAGATATAGGTATCGACACTTGGCGTGTTTACCCGAACATACCTAATGAATGCATTTACCTGAGAAGGGAAAATTTATCTATATTTGGCATGTCTCATAATGCAATGAATGGTGTATGCGTGCATGTGTTGTATGCGCGTGCAATGAAGGATGTTTGTTGGGGTAGCAAATGAGGTGTAGCGGATAATGGGTGTTGAAGTTGTTGGAATAATGAAGTTGATAAACTGTGTATGCGTATGCAGATAAGATGTAATTGTATTACTTAGATGCACATATTGCGATGAAACGCATGGTTGCATGATGGAATGATTTATGCTTTGGTGGGGGTAATGAATGCAATGTGGATGAATTTTTTCTCTTTTGGTTTTTTTTTTTTAATATATGATGTAAGTATATGACTGAATGAATGTACAAATGTAATGCTTAGATGCAAAAGTTGTGGTAGACGCATAACTTGATGTCGAAATACAATGTATGGTGCAATGATTTATGATATGGTATATTAGTAATCCATGTAGATGTGTTCTTAAATTTTGAGATGAGAAATGATACTTTCAATGCAACAAGTGGAGAGATGAGTATTTTGGAGGCATCATTTATTGGAAAAATTAGATTGATCTGAACTCAAACTTTGCCAATCTCAAGATTGTTATTTACAGACACTGATGTGAAGAAGTAGTTGACTGTATTTGCAGACTCGCTTATTTTGCTCTTCCATTATGATTCCCCATGATGACCGAAGTTTAGGTCCACAAAGTTAACTAGGTGAATTTTCAGTATCACATTATTAGCTTGTGTTCCCTCTCTTTGATGCATTGTTTAGTAAAAATGTATAGTAGTGCAAATATAGGTGAATGAGTCAGCTAACTAGGTTCTAGGTCTAGGGTATGGTCATATATGACAGGTGAAAGGATGAAGGACATGATTATTATCAAAGTCATGAAAGGTAGGTTCTCCCCAATTCAAGAAATGTGGGACTGCCCTAATTTAGACTTGATGACGGTGAGTGAATACACTTTCCCCTTTTTAGTGTTGACAACAGCTAGGGGTGTAGAAGATGGTGAACTGGGAATGCCATGACTTTGTAATGAAAAGTGGCAAGCAAAGGATTTTGTCTCAACCCATAGAGTTTGGTGTTGCCCTAATTATGACAAGGACAAAGTTGCCCCAACTGAAGTAGCATTGTGAAATGGTTTGTTTAGGGTAATGGGTTGAGAAATTGCCCCGGTACGGTTTTGTGGATGTGAATCTGATAAGGGAATGAGATGGGTGTAGGGAGACTTTCCCTAATTTTAGGTGGAGTGAAGGGTGACGGGATTGCCCCACTATGGAATGACATTTCAAACGGTTGCTTTAAGTGAGGTTGTGAAAGGTGGCAAAGTTAGGGTAATGGGCTAGGGAGGTGGTCCAATATTGCTATATGGATTGGGTATGGTATATGAATGAGATGGACAATGGTTAAATCTCCAAGTTCAAGTGGTATGGATGATAAAAGGAATGCCCCACTTTGGGATCTAGGTGGTGATCCTAGTATAAACTTTTGGTTCTCTTTTAGGTGAATCCCAAAGACTGTGACAGTCTTGAGTTTTTTTGATATGATGAAAACTTCACTTGGTGATCACTAAACATTGTCTTTATATCAATGCAACTTGAATGCACCTTGGAGTGCAAGCCTTTTGATTTTATTATTATTATTATTATTATTATTATTATTATTATTATTATTATTATTATTATTTTAACTTTCTTTGATTTTTTGAACAAACATATTGTAAATAAATAAACTTATTTGTCCTAAAATTAAAATTTTGAGAAAACAAAAGGAGTCAGTCATTGATCGGAATGGACTTTATAGGGTTGTAATGTGGTCGATGGTTAGGGGATTTGTGAAGGATAGGATAATTAGGCCTAATGAAGTATTTGAGAGTTTATGAAAGGATGGATAATTAGGCCCAATGAGGTGTTTGAGGGTTTATGAAAGAAAGGGTTTGTGATGTGGCGAATGGTTAGAGGTTTATGAAAAAAAAGAGGTTGTAAATGGGTATTTGAGGGTTTATGAAAGGAGGGATAATTGGGCACAATGAGGGTTTATGAAAGGAGGAGGTGTTTTGAGGGTTTATTGAGACAAGGATCTCTTATGCGCTTCATGGCAAGATGTATCAGCTCACAATTTCTACTTCTTTTATTTTTTTTTCCAGGATTTTCAATCCTCTCTTTTTTTGAATTTCACTTTTTTGTGATTTTTCTTTCTCCTTTTTTTTTTGGGCTGGGTGAGCTGATAAAAGTGATACACCATGTTTAGGTGTGGAATTGACCATTGTCTAGGGTGACCGAAATTGTATAGGGTGACTGAATTTTTTTTTTTTTGATTTTTCGGCTCAAAGGGGTAGTAAAGAGCCTTTTTTGTGGATATGAGAAGATGACCAAACTTCATTTCAAATCATGACAGCTTATTTTCTCAAAACTTAATTTTAGGACAAAAATTTATTTGTTTTTATATATTTGCTTTTTCTTTATTTCTTTTTATATGCCTTAATTTTTGCTAAGATTGCTCTTGAGAGTTTTCAACCTAGCTAACAGGCTTTTTTGAACTTTTTTTTTCTTTTTTTTTGTAAATGATTTGCACAAATTTGCCCCAGCATGGAGAACCTAAAGTGTTATTTCATTAATGGGAACAAACCAAAAAGTTAACTAGGCACTTGTAACAAAAAAGACCATTTTGATCATTTACCATGGGGTGGATGAGATGCATTGTTTTGCTGACAAAAAAATGTGAATGAGCTGCAAACAGTGAATAACTTCTTTTTTTTTGAAAATTGAATGTCTTGAAACACCCTGAGTTTGCAACTAAGTTCTACCCCGTTTGAAAATTAGTAGATTAAGCTTTGCCAAGGACGAACAATCAATTAAAATATATTTCGCAAGAACGCCTCATCTCTCATCTCAATTTTTTTTTTAAATTATGCTCATGTTTGTTTTCTATTTTGTTTGGTAATGCATGAATGAACAAATTATAATGTATAGCCATGATGCAAATGCATGAAGGAATGACCACTTAAAAGCTCACTATTCTAACTAGTTTTTCTTTTGATTTTTTAGAGACAGTGCAACATGTAAATGATGCAAAGTATCATTTATAATTTAAAATGGAATGCCAACTGGATAAATATTTTTTGATGATGGATGATGCAAGAATAATGACATGATTTTTTTTATTATTTTGAAATGGTGCATGCATGCAAAAATGATTTATGAATAAAATGAAGAGACAATGTAATGATGAAACAACATGGTTTTTTTTGTTTGTTTTTTTAATTAGGATGACAACATGAGTGAAATGATGTATGAATTTCATGATGTTGCAAATGATGAGATGCCTGGTTATTTTTGAATGATTATGAGTGAATGGTGGTGCATGCTAAATGAGATGTTTATGTGATATTGCTAAAAATTGTTTTTTTTATATATGCGAGGAAATGCATGATACACGCAATGATTTTTAATGCATGGAAAGGAAAATGCATGATTAATGACATGGTTTTTTGAATGAATGAGAAGGTTATATTTTTGTTTTTTATTTTTTGGAAAAGGGGAACCAGATGCATGAGCATATCATTGGATGCATGAAATGCGAATGTGTCACGTCGGGAAATTGTAAACTTTTTATTCGAAGAATAAAGTATAATTCAGGTGGTCTGACTTTCAAATGCATTTTTTCTTATATTTTCATCCATCTTTCTTATAAAAAGGTTTTATAATTCCCTAGCGGTTATGCAAAATGAGATGTTTTTTTTATGATATGCAGAGAAGAAGAAAAATAAGAATGCATCAGGCATGATTGCAAGAATAAAATAGATTTTTTTTGGCTTTTTTTAGGGAAATGAGAAAAATGTATTAGTGTTTGTTTAAATGCAGGAGAATGAAGCTCCTTTGTGTCCTACAAGGATTCCTAAGAGAATAGGTCTAAGGCTTTTTTATTGAGTGAACCTTTCAAAGGGTAGCTCTAAAGGGTCCTAAATAAGGTTCCTAGAGCCAACGACCCCAGTTAAGAACACTGATCCCAACAATAGGCAAGCTATTAGGAGTGACAGCATTCTCAAAAGAGACCAAACTCTAGGTGAGACTTTCGTGACCACCCAACAGGACGCACATCCAGTAGGCCATCACTACGCAGTCTCGTTCTAACTTAGGCTATGCTCCAGTCCGGGTATAGGACTATTCTCACGTGTGTGATGAAGTGTGATAGTGGAGTGTGTGTTGGAGCAAAACTTCGAGTATACTCCCAAGCTGCAAAACAAACAAACACATATACACAAATGGGTTTCTATCCTAAGGTTCACATATCATATAAAATATAACATGCAACAAGAATAAAAGATAAAAGGGAGGGGTAAAATAAAACATTTAATTAACAAAAAAATTTTACAACTAACTAGATTAGGCTTGACTCTCTTAATAAGTCCCCAGTGAAGTTGTCAACTGTAGCGACCGAAAAATCCGGGTGAGGATTCTTCGAAGGTTCTAAATGAAGCCGCCACCAAAGTTTAGTTTAAGGGAAAATATTGGAAAATCCCTTGGGGATGGATAAGGGTCCTTGAGACCAGATTAGGGTTCGGGAGTCGGTTATGCATGGGGAAGGTGTTAGCACCCCACAACATCCTTCCTAAGGAAGGTTACCTTCTAATTAGTTGTGCAAAAAAATGTTAATTTTGAAAATGTTAATTTTACCCTTTTATTATGAATTAAAAAGAAAAAAGACTTAATAATATTTATTTATTTTTTGTGCTTGACAGGAGCGGGCCCCTGCTCCTACGTATCTCCAGGTGCGATGGAGAAATCAAAGCTACATAGTTCTTGGGTAGAAAAAGTTTGGTTTGTTTGTGTTTTTTAATTTAGGGATTTTAGGACTTGTGATCCGTACAGCTCATTTATCCTAAAACGATGACTAACCCGGCCGTACGGCCGACTTAATTCCCTGTTTTTGAAAATTTGTTTTTTGTTTGAAAGAAATGCTTGTCTGTTTGTATTTTTTAGTTTAGAAATTATTTCTTTTAAATAGGGATTTTAGGACCTGATCCGTACGGTTCATTCGTGGTCCTAAAAAGCTGACTAACCCGATCGTACGACCGACTTAATCCCCTATTTTATTTTTTTGAAAATATTTATTTATTTATGAGAACAAAAGGAATATTTGTTTTTCTGTTTTTAATTTGAACAAAAAGTTAACAAAGAAGAAAAAATGAAAAGTGCAACTAGTGAAAAATAATTATCATCAATATTTAAAAATAAACTAATTAAAAAAAATAAAATGGGAGGGGGAGAGAGAGAGAGAGCGAGAGCTTCGCTAGGAGAGGGAGAGAATGTGTTCGATGTTCTTGTTGAATCACTGCGGTGTCCTTTTCACTGTGGACAAGGCATCCTTTTATAAGTGAAGGGTTAGATGAAGAGACTTGCTGGACAAGTTGACTTGCTGGACAAGTTGACTTGCTAGGCAAGTCGACTTGCTGGGCAAGCAGCTTGTTGAGCTGAAGGAGTGTAGAGACTTGTTGGGCAAGTAGGAGTGTAGAGGCTTGTTGGGCCGTTGGTTGCTGCTGTGCGAGCTCTCAATCTCTCAGCTCTACAAAGCTATTTTTTTACTTTTACATCCCTGCACCATTTTATTTATTTATAATTTAATTTTTTTTATCTTGTAACAATCCTTTTTGATTTTGTAATTTTTGATATAAAAGAGTCCATAAAAATATATTTTTGGATTTTCTCTATTTTCTATTTTGTTTTGTCTTTTTAACAAATAAACAATAAAATTACAGTTTAAAACATAAAAACTGAAAAGTCCATATTATTTTATTTTGTTTAAGATATTTTAAATTAGTTGGACAAAATTAGGGTATAGCATATCCCTAAACTCGGTATTGGCGCATTCGGAGAGGATCTGAGCGCAAGTGGCATTTAGCTTGGTGCGTTTGGTGAACCTTCAAAATCGGGAGTCATTGGATGACCCCCTTGATCCTTCTTTTGCCTATGGTCGCGCCCCTCTTGGTCTTTCTCGGGTGGACTCCTCGCAACCGCCTGGTTTGCCATATCGGCCTCTTCGTAATCCATGTATTTCTGCGATCTTCTGAGGAAATCGCCCAGGCTTCGTGGTTTGTTGACGCCGATCTCGATCTCAAACAAACTTCCGCGCCTGAGGCCGTTAGTAAGGAAGTAGAGCCGCATTTTGTCCTCCAAATTTTTGACATTAGAGGCCTCTTTATTGAATCGTTCTACATACTCTCGGAGAGTTTCCTTCTCGCCATGCCGGACGACCTTGACAACTTCAACTGCCTTAGGTTTGATTCTTGAGGCGGTGAACCGGGCAGAGAAAAGTCGGGCTAGCTACCTCCAAGTCGCCACTGAGTTCGACTTTAGGTCCCTGAACCAGGCAAGGCTGATTTTTCCAAGGTCAATGGGAAGATCGTACATTTCACGGGGTCCCTCACGCCTCTGTACTACATCATTAGGTCAAAGTAATCTAGGTGGTTGTCAGGATCTCCGATCCCATCACACATATTAAGGACCGGGGGTTTCTCCATGGAGGGCGGTATGGGGTACTCGTCGATCTCTCTAGTAAACAGGCCCATGCGGGAGCGACCACTCCCCTGCCACGAAGACCGACTTCAACGGCCTCGTCGTCGTCGGGAGAGCGCCGGCGACGTCTGGTCGAGGAGATGCTTCTTGAGTAGCGGGGTGAGTCCGAGGACGCGAAGGAGGAACTCTTGCTAGGTGATTCGTCTGGCCAATAGGTGGGGCCTGCTGGAGATGGGGAGTTCGAGGGGGCGTCCTCGATCCTCTTCGTGCTCTCCTTCGAAGGGGGAGCGATGGACGAGGTGGTACGAGAGAGGGTTCTCCTCTTTCACTCTATGTTAACCGTTCCTCTTGCTGTGCCAGTGCTTGGTCCCGCCCATTGAGTAGGTCTAGAAGTTGCTGCACGACAGTTGCGAGTGAGATCGGGATGGACGACGGGAGCGGTCGCCTCCGCCGTTACTGCGATGCCTTTTGGTGTGGGCTGCTGCTGAGCAGGAATCTCGGTCACGCTCTGCCGGGCGGTCTACCCCGAGGGGCCATGTCAGGAGATGAGGTGTGTAACACCCCTTTCCTACCCGGAAATTTTTTGACAAAAATCAGAGTTTTCAAAACGTTTTCAATACACCCACAAGGGATGCTACACTTACACTGTTAAACGTCACACGCCAATAATAAAGTTTCACTATTAAAACAGTGCAACACCTAGCACGTCATAACATTATCAAGCAGCGGAATAAAATCAAGGTTCAATTAAATAATTATAACATCACCATAAAACTTCAGAAATTAAATACTAAAGACATCTAATGGAACTAGCGTTCATCCCCCCGAGTGCTACGTATCAGAGCGACGACACCTGACTCAACTAGCGAAGGTAGACATGCCTTCACTCGCAATCACCTGCACGTTACCAACATAGGGGTAACATTCAAACAGAAGGGGTGAGATATCTAACATTATAATAGCATATATGATAGGCAATATGCTAGAGTTACAACACTATATCAACCGCTTCACAACAACCTCAAATTACAAATCACCAAAATTAACACCAACATCATGAGTAAGTATATGAGATGCAACCCACACCAACGGGTATATGCATGTGGTACCAATCATCACCAATAAAGTAGCCAATAAGGGCAATCATCACCTGTATGAGCATAACAGTTATCACCTATAGCTCCAAGGCCGAAGCCATCATCACCAAATTAATGCATATGCAATATATGCGACACCATGAACCATGCACCAGAGACAATCAACGACAATCGACATTTAATTAACACAACATCACCAATATCACCAAGTGGTCATAGACCCATCACCTTAGCCCAAGAAATAGGCACATTACCTGTTACACCATCACCAATAGCACCAACAATCACCGACACCAAAACACCAATAGATTTACAACAAACAGCAACGTTTATTTTACAGTGACAGCAACACCATTTTTACAGCAACAGCACATTTATTTTACAATGACAGCAACACCATTTTTACAGCAACAGCACCTTTATTTTTACAGTGACAGCAACCTTAATTTTGGAGAAAACAGCAACATTTGGTCACTGTGACAGCAACATTAATTTTGGAGAAAACAGCAACATTTGGTCACTGTGACAGCAACATTAATTTCAGGAAAACAGCAACATTTGGTCACTGTGACAGCAAGATTAATTTTGGAGAAAACAACAACATTAATATCAGGAAAACAGCAACAGCAGCAAGACAGAAACTGGCGCCCAGCAACAGGGTGCCAAGACAGGCAGCAACACAGCAGAAACTGGCGCCCAGCAACAGGGCGCCTAGTGAGACAGCAACAAAACAGAAGCTGGCGCCCAGCAACAGGGCGCCTAGCAGCAACACAGGAAATGGCGCCCAGGGGCAAGGCGCCTAACACCACAACATCAGAAACAGACTTAGCGCCCAGCAGCAGGGCGCCTAAGACAACAACAGCAACATCAGGCTTGGCGCCCAGCAACAGGGCGCCTGAGACAGCAACAGCACCGGGCGCCAGTTTTCAGCAACAGAAACAACACTGAAACACTACTGGGCGCCTAGGGCACCTCTCCCAACGACACAAGAAAATTCTGGCACAACTCAGCAACATCCAGGAACAACCCAGGACATCACTGGGCGCCTAGGGTGCCACATTCAGCAACACAAAATTACGCAACACAGCACTGGGCGCCTAAGGCGCCAACTCCAGCAACCAAGACAGCATCACTGGGCGCCTAGGGCGCCACTTCCAGCAACAACAACCACAAGACATCATGACTGGGCGCCCAGGGCGCCAAAATCAGCAACATAAGCAACGCTGGCTTGGCGCCCAGCAACAGGGCGCCTCCAGCAGGGACCAGACGCAACCCAGACATGGCGCCCAGCAGCAGGGTGCCAATTCCAGCAACCAAACACAACACCAATTCGCACCAAAACGCCAAACACCAATTTTCACCATGATCAACCAATTACAACCATCATGCATACATGCTAACATCAATAAATCAACACCAACAAGATCAAAAGAACAACATAGGTCCTATATCCCACATAATCCCCATCATATACCCTATTATAAGGATAGAACCCACCCTTACCTTAGATTTTGCCGAACACGATATCTCCTTGCACGAAACTCCGAAGAATCACTGCAACCGAGCTCCTCTCCTCTTTCTCCTTGTGCGCCGCCCCCTTCCTTTCTCTCTTCTCCTCTTCGCAACTTTCTTTCTTTTCTCTCAAAAATGCGCTAATGACTAAACCCTAGCCAATTACTCTCCTTCATGCGCCTAGGCCCTTGGGCTCCTGGATCATGGGCCCCCGACTCCTACTCAGCTTAATTACTAAACACCACTCCCTGATTTACCTAAAACACCGTATAATTATTTTAATACAACTATACTAATAAAATACCTAAATTATTTGGGCGTTACAAGGTGGGATAGCGCTGGGTGGAACATGTTGTTGCTTGGTCACTCTGTCGGGCAGTGAAGTCGCGAGTAGAGCTTAGGGTCGGTGTACCTGCAAAGACACTCTGACGCCCAAGTCAAGGAGGAAGAAGTCAAAGTAGGAAATGAGAGATGGGTTCAAAAGTGTACCTTTCCGCGGGGGGTTGACCCTTATTTATAGAGTTCGGTGGATTTCCCTAGCCGTTGGATCATGCGGCTTGATCTCAGCCGTTGAAGCCTTCCGAGCCATTTAGGTGCGCACCGTGCTACAGTGCCCTGGAATGGGTTAGGTCTCTTTCGCGGTTTGGGCCATCGGCCCAGTCCAGAACAGTATATAGAAAATGGGCTTCCAAATGTAAATAATAGCAACAGCCAATAACCAATAGCTAATGATTAACACGGAGACAAACAAAAGCGTTCATAGCTTTTTTTCTAAAGATAATCACTTTTTTTATAATTAGTATATATTAATAAATTTTATATTTGGCCACTAAGTCTTTCAGATATAGAGCCCATTTGTTATAGTTTTTTTTTCTAAAGATAATCACTTTTTTTAATAAAATATTCACTTTTAAAACTTTTCTATCCGTTTGTTATTGCTTTTAAAAAAATGAAAATCTAAAAATAATCTAAAGCCAGTTTGTTTTAGTTTTCTTTGATGACATTTTAATCTACAATCGTTGTTTTTCTGATCATTTACTTCACTTGACACTTGTTTTAGATTTACTTCACACCCACCATTTTGTTGCAAAATTATCTAAGTGTGTATTTGCAGTCGATGTTGTTCATTACCTAGGACATGTTATCTCCGTTGATGGTGTATCCCCAGATCTAGATAAAGTTCAATCTATTCTAGACTGGCCGAAGCCACGTTCACTCACGGCACTCAGGGGATTTTTAGGCCTCACCAGATTCGATAGACGATTTGTTCGCCACTACGCCTCTCTCGCCTCTCCTCTCACCGATTTGTTACGTTCCACTAAATTTATATGGAGTACAGAGGCCGACACAACATTTACAGAGCTAAAGCAGAAAATTACAACAGTGCCAGTACTTGCGCTACCAGATTTTGACAAGGTCTTTATCATTGAAACTGATGCTTCTGCAGTTAACATAAGAGCAGTGTTATCTCAAGATGGTCATCCCTTAGCCTTCTTCAGCAAAAAGATGTGTCCCCGGATGCAAGCTGCCTCTGTGTATGTGCGAGAAATGTATGCAGTAACTGAAGCAATAAAAAAATGGCGCCAGTATCTACTAGGAAGGCATTTTCACCTTTACACTAATCAAAAGAGCCTAAAAAATCTCCTAGTTCAGACTATCCAAACTCCAGAACAACAAAAGTGGGTTTTCAAATTACAAGGGTTTAGTTTTGATATCTACTACAAACCTGGTAAGTCAAATGAGGTTGCGGACGCCCTTAGCCGCAAATACACAAACTACACACTGCTCTCTGCCATCTCCTCTCCAGTGATGAAAAGGGAAAGGAATTAGTCCTAAGGTGCCAATCAGATCCAGACATGAAAAATGCATACAGTTTCTCAAACGACTTGATCTATTTTAAGAGTAAATTGTTTGTACCTGATTCAGAAGATCTACGAAAATCCCTCCTACATGAATATCACAGCACACCTATAGCTGGTCATTCAGGTGTCAAGCCCACGTTAGCAAGACTCTCTGCTTCTTTTTCCTGGCCAGAGCTTCACAAAGATGTTAAACACTTCATCAAACATTGCACCACCTGTCAACAAAACAAGTACATTCTACAAAAAAAACAAGGGTTACTTCAAGCCTTACCATCACCTAATCAGGTTTGGGAAGAGCTAACAATGGATTTCATCACTCACCTCCCAAACTCTTATGGGCATACAGCAATCTGGGTGATCTGTGACCGACTGTCAAAGTATGTTCACTTCATTGGACTTCCAACAAAGTACTCAGCAGTAGATCTAGCTACTCGTTTCTCTGTGGAGATATGTAGACTTCATGGTATCCGAAGTCTATCATTTATGACCGAGATCCACTCTTCTTAAGCACTTTTTGGAAGGAGCTTTTTCGTGTTCAAGGCATAACACTCAAATACAGCACTGCTTACCACCCAGAGACTAATGGTCAGACAAAGGTGGTAACAGGTGTCTAGAAGCATATTTGCGGTGCTTCACTAGTGACCACCCACGCCAGTGGTTCAAGTTTCTCCATCTTGCTGAATACTGGCACAACTCCTCATTCCATTCGGCCATTCAAATGTCCCCCTTCCAAGCTCTCTATGGTCGCCCTCCACCATCAGTCCTAGATTATGTGAACGGGTCAACAACTGTCAACACCCTCGATTCAACGCTACAACAAAGAGAGGAAATATTAAGAACTCTGAAAGAAAACTTGAAAGTCAGCAGGCAGAGAATGATAGAACAGGCTAACAAGAAGAGACGTGATTATACCTTTAATGTTGGAGATCTCGTCCTGCTTCTGAGAAGTTATCAAAGCGTTATCACGGGCCGTTCAAGATCCTTCGTCGCATTGGACCTGTAGCTTATGAACCGGAGCTTCCACCTTCCAACCGTATCCACCTTGTGTTCCACATATCTCAGTTACGCCCCTACTATGAAAATAATGGTATTTTGCAGAACAGGGTAACTGAGGAGGAGACAACAGCAAGGCCTATTTTTGTTGGTAATGAAGGCCTATTTTTGTTGGTAACTGAGGAGGAAACAATTTTTTGCAAAGACAAATAATTCTTGCACCTAGAAACAAATCATTGCAACCAGAAATAAATAACTCAGTAAGACTTAGAGAAAAGACAAATAATCCAAGATATCATCATCACATTCAATTTAAAATTATGAGGAAAATGCTTCTAAACAACGTGAGATGTCATGGTAGTTTGAAATAATTCATATTGCTTATTGACCACCAAGTATATATTAGGGAGAACTGCTCACATTTTAAACGATGAGACTTGTAAAATTAATGTTTTTATGAACAATAATAATACCCATGAAATGAGAATATGAGAATATCAAGTACAATTATTGGCTGATCGGGAAAAAAAATACAATTATTGAGATTAGAATTAAGGAAGTACATAAATTTCCTATTTCATGTTTATGTTAATAATTTTCCTAATTTAAATTGCATACTTATTGTAGGATCTTTTATATTTATTACATTAAATTAATTAAAAATTAAAATAAAAAAAAAAGACATCATTAATACTAAGCAATCTATGAGATGACACTTGGAATAGCATTTATGAGAGTTCATTCTCAAATATTATATATATATATATATATATATAGAATAGATGACAAGTATTCGTATAAATAATGTCATTGTCAATTTTTGGTCATTAAATTTAATGTTGTTGACTAGTATTTATTATTCTTTGGGGGTTGATGAAATAGTTAACAATGTCACATCCGATTTGGACCATGATTGGTGCAGAGTACGATCCAAAGACTCTTAATCTTAATCATAGTCCATCGTCAACCACTTAATTTTACTTGTAGAAATTAGACACCACCACATCTAATAGTTCCACCATTTCTTCTTTTTCTTGAAAAAGGAAAGAAAAAAGAAAAAAAAAAAAAAAAAAAAAAGATACTTCACCAAGCAATTCAACTCGTTCTTGCATTGTCACATATTCCTCTGGTATCTATAAAGTTCAATTGTCAACTCCTAGCTCATATGGTTGTCAGTTCTAACTGAAGTAAAAAAATGTAAGATGAGATCTTCAACTTCAAGTAGAGCACAGAATAAAAGAGAATGGTAGCATATGTGGCTGGCAAGAGGTTAATAAAGTGGAAAATTCCCGTGCTATATCTTACAATTTATTTTGATAAATTGATGGGGGGACTAGCTGCAGAGAATTTTCTTTTTAAAATTGGAATAAAAAGAATAAATTAGAGAATTATTAGATGGCGTAGGAGGAGAAATATAGCTAGGCATCGGATGGTGAATCAGAATCAGTAGGTAATGGAATAACATGCAATTTGTGGATATAAAAGTAGGTTAGGGTTTTGATCAAGAATTAAGAATAACTGAAGAATATTGAAAGTGTTATTCATAATACCCACTTGTATGTTTAAGTAGTACTATTTTAAAGATGTAATTGAGTTGTAGTACTTTTTGTACTCGATCCCTATAATATATTTTATTTATTAAAAAAATAAAAGTTTTTAAAATATTTCTTAAGTGGAGATGAAAAACTTTATACACTTCATTTGATGCCAACTCTGAAATCAAGGAAAGATATATTCTTACCTTTAACTTTCACCTCTGTTAGCTTAAAGTCGAAGTATAACACCAGTAACCAAATAATTTTTTTCAAAAGTAGTGAGTGATGTAAATTGATAAAATCGCTAATTTAACCAATTATTTCAGTGGAGAAGTTACTTTTACTTTATTTCATATGCATTTGAACTCCATTTTTCCTATTTCCTCATATTTCATTCTAGACTTCAAGAGTTGTAGATTATTCATTAGGCTATCAAAACGCTTAGATAACGACATTAGGATAAAATGTAAGTGTCATCTCAAAAAATAAAGGGCTAAATTGCACTTTTAGTCTTTTAAGTTATTTACTTGTTCCCCTTTTGGTCTTTTAAGTTTTTTTTCTCAATTTGGTCCCTCAAGTTTCAGAATTGTTACAGATTAGTCATTTCTGTCCATCTGGATTAACGGTCTATGACATGTCAGTTATGTACTGATGTGGCACCTGCTGACATAGAATATTTACAATGATGGTCATTTTTTTCCTCTCACAAAAAAATATATAATGACGTGGCAATTTTTTTTGTCGTTTCATTTTGGTCCTCTAAGTAGTTTGTATTTAGTTTTAAATAGGTCTCCTAAGTTTTTATTTAGTTTCAAATATATGCCCTCTAAGTTTGTTTAAAGGTCTCATTATAGTTAATTACATGATTGATCTGTTTTTTGTGTTGTTTACCTTTAAGTTTGTCTCTTAGGTTGTGTTTTAATGTAATCCTAATTATGTAATCTCATCTACGTAATTCAAATGATGTTTAATTTATTGGCTTTTTAATTTGTTTGGTTGAGTTCACTTAAAAACACCATATAAATGACCAAAATGAAACTAGATAATATACTTAAAGAACTAAATTGAAATATGACAGAGATAATGAAATGACCAATTAAATAAGAAACTAAAGAAAGAATATAAATAGAAATAAGAAAGGTGAAAGAGGGTGAATAGTGCTACATCAGCACATAACTGACACGTCATCAATTGTTATGTCAGTTAGACGAAAATGACTTATATGTAACGATTTTGAAACTTGAGGGACGAAACTTAAAAAACCAAAGCGGAACAAATAAATAACTTAAAAGACTAAAAGTGCAAGTTGGCCAAAAATAGTGCACTAATAAAATGCATGTTTTTTTTTAGTTTTTTTAGTAAAAACTCTTATATTGAGTTTGCTATGAGGTATGCTACACCATTTTGACAGCTAGTCTCATAGCTATTATGTAATTCCAACATGTATTGCTTCCACAGTTGAAACTATATCTGTTGTAAAAAATACTTTAAAATTGATTATCTTTGGTGTTTAAAATCGACTATCTTTACCATGTAATTGGTGTGGAAATTTGATTATCTTTGGTGTTGGAGAGGTGATCTTTAGGTGTTTTTGTGTTTAAATTGATGCTAGTTTTGGTGTATTGCTTCTTGTTGGGGTCCCGTGTAAGTTTAGAGGCTTCTATATATGGTTTTTGCTATAGGTGTTGTTTATCATATTTTGGGTGTTTCATAGTGGGTGTTGATTGATTGTATTGGTGTATTTTGACACTGGCTGCTATTGGGTGTTTCGTAGTAATCATAGGTGCGCTTATTGCTTGTATTGGTGTATTTTGGCTTCCACCATTCCTTTCTAACCTTGCATGTTACTTGTGTTGAGTTCTATTAATAAAATCTTTTCAATTATTGAAGGGAAAAAAATCAATTGCTCTTTCAACAGAGATAGAAACTTCTTCCCTTTTATTATTTCTTTCTTGTCTCGTATCGTGTTTGTAGTGTCCCTTGATAATGCATGAGGCGGCCCATAATATAAAAACTTGTTTCTTCTATACGTTTTGTTATAGTTATTTATTCAGTTATTCATATAATAGATTCGAGTTTTAATTACTCTGTAGGATCCTAAACTATTTGAAAAATTTTAAACAGATTCCTAAGCTAAAAAATTAGGTCTTTGAACTAATGTAGTTTTTTTGATTACGTCCTTCTGTTACAGTACAGTTAGTCAGCAGTTAGTCGGTGTTGGTGTTGTATTGAGAATTTGTAAATATGTTCCTAAACTAATCTAAGCATATAAAAATTGGTCCTTAGAAAAAGAATAAAAAACAAAGTGATATATTCAAGTCACAATTAAGTCAAAATATAAGTGTCAAAAGTTTGATATATTATTTTATTGTTCCTAATTATTCCCTAAAGGTTTATGTTTTTATTTTTGAAGAGCAAAAGGGGAATATATATATATATAAATATATATATATATATATATATATATATATATATATATATATATATATATATATATATATATATATATATGCACTCAAAATGATCCGGATTGGACACTAGATGTATCCGCACCTAAAATGATAACGACGAAATAACAAAGCAGATTACTTCCTAGAGATACACAAAGCAGGAGCCACGTGCCACTCATAATAGATACAAGGTGGACCCGTGGATCTATCAATAAACCAACGCCATGACAGTGATTTTACCCGACCCACCACCGAGTCTCGATCTGGAATTCTGCCCGAGAAAATACAACCATTACGGGCATTCCATAATAGCCATAAAACAGAATGCCAAATGAGACTCAGGCCACGCCACTCCCTGGACCCGATGCTAAACGTACAAAAGGCCTCAAATAGAGAGAACAAGTCTGGTGGCATAGGAAGGTGCCACCCAAGCCATCTGAACACCTCATACCAAATTGATATCGCTAGGGGGCACCGCATGAACAGGTGAAGTGACGATTCCCCCAACTCCCCACAGATAGCACATGAAGCTAGCTGTGCATCCAAGATAACTCTACGCCGAAGTAAGTTCATCCTAGTGGGGATCCGATCCAAAAGAAGCTGCCAGGAGAAGGCAAGAATCTTTGGGGGAGCCAAACTCCGCCATAGTCTACCAAGGACAACTATATGGGCATCCGGAAGGACATTAGCGCTGCGAGCATCGTCAGAAAGAGTCACATATGCCGATCGCACCGAAAAAACCCCGGACACATCCCCAAGCCAAACCCATCTATCAACTGCATTGGAAGGAGCTGAAGATTGGATAACGATCATCAACTGGTGAAGCAACTCCTCCTCCCAAACGAACAGAGGCCGCCTCCACCTGAGCCCCACGCCCAAACACCACTCGCAAAAGTAAATGTATTTTTTTCCCCCAACCGAGCTCTGCTAGGTTAAGTGGTGGTTTCCTCTCCGGTTATTTCCCGGTTGCCCCCAGGCTCGTTCTGGATCGCTCCCCACTTTTTGTGGTCTCCATCTAGCTCGTCTAGTCCTGCTCGTCCCTGGTGGATCCTTTGGTGGTACTCTGGTGTTGGCATTTTGGATCTGGTTTTGGTATTCTGGATCGGTTGGTGGTGTTCTATAATGGAGAAATCTCGCGTTCCCAAGATCTCGTTTGAAGAGCAAGCGGGTATTACGGCGGATGACGATGATGTTTGCGAGGGTGAGTCCTTCACTCGAACCCTTGTTGGAAAGATCTGGACTGAAAGCCCTTTCAACATTCGTGCTTTCAAGACTACTATGGCTCAAGCTTGGAGGGTTAAAAATCAAATTGAAGTTCAGGAACTGAACAAGAACTTGTTCCTCTTCCGTTTCGCTTCGAAGAGGGAAGCTGACTCTGTTCTTGCTAATGGCCCGTGGAGCTTCGATAGGAATCTTGTCATCCTAGGTCGCATCTCTGGTGATGAGCAGCCTTCTGATCTTGCAATGAATAGAGTGTCCTTTTGGGTTCGTATTTACGACCTCCCCCTGAAGCTCCGCTCAGAAACTCTCGCGAGGAAGCTGGGAGATTTTATCGGGGTTTTTGAAGATCTAGACCTTAAAGATCAACACAGGATTGGCAGGTTTCTGAGAATCAAGGTCTCTATCGACCTGAGACGAGCGCTGAAAAGAGGAACGAACGTCAGGTTTCAAGGAAAGGATCTTTGGGTTAGTTTCAAGTATGAGAGACTCCCAAACTTTTGCTTTGTGTGTGGTAGGATTGGACACCAGATCAAAGACTGTGAGGAGGTTGAAGATGAAGACAACTACTCTAACCTGGAGGAGAAGGATCAAGCTTTTGGGCCTTGGCTTCGTGCTTCACCGTTGCCAAAGTTCACGGAGGATGTCAAGAAGGAGAGCAGCTCTGGAACCTGCAGTAAGTCTCTTTTCTCTCCTTCTCTTAATAGTAAAAGTAAATGTGGCTCATCTAGCAGAGGGGCAACTGCTGGGGAGGAAGTTGATCAAAACAAGGTGACTAAGGTTGCTCCAACGGTGCTGGGATTGGTTGATGAGACTGCTGTCATTGCCAATACCAAAGCTGTTGAGGAAGTGGCTGAAACCCTGGGTACGGTGGCTCTGTCAACCCCTTTCCATCCTGGGGAGGGTAAGACGGCTATTGTGATCCCTGCCAAGAGGAAATGGACTAGGAGGAAGGATGTTAATGCTCCTAAGAAGGCTAAAGGGGGGACAAAGGTGAAGGGTACTGTGAAGAGGAATGTGGTGGTGGCTGACTTGAATGAGGGGAAGGAAGGGAATGTGGAGGATGGTTTGGGGTCTGTCAAGAAGCATAAGGGGGATGTGGTGATGGTGGACATTGTTGACAAGCAAAAGGAGGTGGTGTTGGAGAACCAACACCACCGCTCATTATGAATATCTTAAGCTGGAACTGCCGGGGTTTGGGGAATCCCCGGACAGTTAGAGCCTTGTCAAGGCTCACAAACAAAGTAAATCCCCTCTTGCTCTTCGTTATGGAGACAAGATTGAAAGTTGCTGAAATGGATAGAATAAAGGTGAGGTGTGGTTTTAATTCTTGTTTGGCAGTTGATTGTAGGGGGGGATGGTAGAGAGAGATCTGGTGGGATTTCTTTGCTGTGGAATGATAGTATTTCGGTGAACATTGAGTCGTATTCTCTCAACCACATATTGGGATCTGTTGATGATTCTGAGACTGGCTCTACTTGGTTGTTTTGCGGGGTGTATGGCTACCCGGAGGAGCAGAATAAGAGACACACTTGGGAGCTGATTACAAGCCTCAAACCCCCTGGGGGGAGAGCTTGGATTTGCTTTGGTGACTTGAATGATACGGTTGAGGCGGGCGAGAAGGTGGGGGGGAATCCCAGAGCAAATTCTCAGCTGCGGTTGGGCAGAGAGGCTATGAGGGAGTGTGATCTAAATAACTTAGGCTTTGATGGACCCAACTTCACCTGGTCTAATGGTAGGAGAGGGGATGAGAACATTCAAGCTAGACTGGACCGTGTTATTGCTAATGGTGAATTCTCTGCCAGATTTAATCCTATTAGAGTGAGCCATTTAGCAAAGTTTGGCTCGGACCATGTGGTAGTAAGGGTCACCTTAGAGCACCATGGGCCTGTATAACCGGAAAGGAGGCAGAAATTGTTCAGATTTGAGGAATCATGGGCAAAGGAGAATAGGTGTGCTGGGATGGTTGCTAATTGTTGGAATAGATATTTGGGCTCGTGTAGAGGGAAGATTGAGGCTATTAAAGACATAGCTACCGAGTTTGAGGACCATAATTTGGGGAAGATCAAGAAGGAGCTGGCCCTTATTGAGAAACAATTGGAAGATATTCCTAGCTGGGGCAGCAATGATGAGGAGATTAATAGGTACAAAGCTCTAGAAACAAGACATGCTGATCTCCTCAAAATCCAGGAAACTATGTGGCGTCAGAGAAGTAGAGCTATGTGGCTTCAAGATGGGGACCGTAATACTAAATTCTTCCATGGCAAAGCTAGTCAACGAAGTAAGGTCAACTGCATAAAGAAGCTCAAGGGGGAGGATGGTAGTTGGTGGAGGGGTGAAGACAAGGTGGGAGAGGTGTTAATAAATTACTTCCAAAATCTGTTTTCTTCTTCTAATCCCTCGGGTGGGGATGAGTTGTGTGAGGTGGTGAAGGATAAGCTCTCTGAGGAGCTTAGGCAGTGGTGTAGTAGACCTTTCTCTAGTGAGGATGTGCTGAATGCCATCCAGCAGATGCACCCGTTGAAAGCTCCGGGACCCGATGGGCTGCCTGCTCTATTTTATCAGAAGTTTTGGAATATTGTGGGGAAGGATGTGGTGGAGCTGGTTTTAAAAATACTGAATGATAATATGTCCCCAGAATCTTTGAATCAAACCTTCATCGTTCTTATTCCCAAGTGCAAGAATCCTATATCCCCTAAGGACTTCAGACCTATAAGCCTCTGCAATGTTGTCTTGAAGATAGTTACAAAAGCCATTGCAAGTAGAGTGAAGCATACTTTACCTGATGTTATTGATAGAGAGCAAAGTGCTTTCGTGCAAGGAAGAATGATAACTGATAATGCCATGATTGCCATGGAATGCTTCCACTGGCTCAAAAAGAAGAAGAAAGGAAAGAAGGGGGTTATGGCTTTAAAGCTGGACATGTCAAAGGCTTATGATAGAGTGGAGTGGAGTTTTGTTAGGTGTGTCCTTCTGAAGATGGGCTATCCAAAGAATTTGGTGGAGCTGATTGTTAGATGTATTTCCATGGTTTCGTATAGAATTTTGGTAAATGGACAGCCTAGTGCTTCTTTCAAGCCTGAGAGAGGCCTAAGACAAGGGGATCCCCTATCCCCTTATCTGTTTATTTTGTGTTCTGATGTTTTGTCTGGTCTGATTCACAGAGCTTCTGCTTCAAACAAGATTCATGGTATTAAAGTTGCGAGATCAGCTCCAAACATATCTCACTTGCTGTTTGCGGATGACAGCTTGCTCTTCACCAGGGCTAATTCTTCTGAGGCCAATCAGGTGATTAATATCCTCCAATCTTACCAGCTAGCTTCGGGCCAGGCTGTCAACTTGGACAAGTCTGAGTCTTCTTTTAGTCAAAATGTGCCTCTTGAAGAGAGAAAAATGATCAGTAATCTGATGGGAGTAAAGACTGTGGAGACTCACACTAAGTACCTTGGCTTCCCAATTCCTTTTGGGAGATCTAAGAAGGTAATTTTCCAATTTGTCATTGATAGGGTGTGGAAGAAGTTGAAAGGTTGGAAGGAGAAGTGCTTATCTAGAGCTGGGAAGGAAATCCTGATCAAAGCTGTGGCCCAGTCAATTCCCAATTACATTATGAGTTGCTATAGGTGTTGTTTATTGAAAGGTTTAGAGGCTTCTATATATGGTTTTTGCTATAGGTGTTGTTTATCATATTTTGGGTGTTTCATAGTGGGTGTTGATTGATTGTATTGGTGTATTTTGACACTGGCTGCTATTGGGTGTTTCGTAGTAATCATAGGTGCGCTTATTGCTTGTATTGGTGTATTTTGGCTTCCACCATTCCTTTCTAACCTTGCATGTTACTTGTGTTGAGTTCTATTAATAAAATCTTTTCAATTATTGAAGGGAAAAAAATCAATTGCTCTTTCAACAGAGATAGAAACTTCTTCCCTTTTATTATTTCTTTCTTGTCTCGTATCGTGTTTGTAGTGTCCCTTGATAATGCATGAGGCGGCCCATAATATAAAAACTTGTTTCTTCTATACGTTTTGTTATAGTTATTTATTCAGTTATTCATATAATAGATTCGAGTTTTAATTACTCTGTAGGATCCTAAACTATTTGAAAAATTTTAAACAGATTCCTAAGCTAAAAAATTAGGTCTTTGAACTAATGTAGTTTTTTTGATTACGTCCTTCTGTTACAGTACAGTTAGTCAGCAGTTAGTCGGTGTTGGTGTTGTATTGAGAATTTGTAAATATGTTCCTAAACTAATCTAAGCATATAAAAATTGGTCCTTAGAAAAAGAATAAAAAACAAAGTGATATATTCAAGTCACAATTAAGTCAAAATATAAGTGTCAAAAGTTTGATATATTATTTTATTGTTCCTAATTATTCCCTAAAGGTTTATGTTTTTATTTTTGAAGAGCAAAAGGGAAATATATATATATATATATATATATATATATATATATATATATATATATATATGCACTCAAAATGATCCGGATTGGACACTAGATGTATCCGCACCTAAAATGATAACGACGAAATAACAAAGCAGATTACTTCCTAGAGATACACAAAGCAGGAGCCACGTGCCACTCATAATAGATACAAGGTGGACCCGTGGATCTATCAATAAACCAACGCCATGACAGTGATTTTACCCGACCCACCACCGAGTCTCGATCTGGAATTCTGCCCGAGAAAATACAACCATTACGGGCATTCCATAATAGCCATAAAACAGAATGCCAAATGAGACTCAGGCCACGCCACTCCCTGGACCCGATGCTAAACGTACAAAAGGCCTCAAATAGAGAGAACAAGTCTGGTGGCATAGGAAGGTGCCACCCAAGCCATCTGAACACCTCATACCAAATTGATATCGCTAGGGGGCACCGCATGAACAGGTGAAGTGACGATTCCCCCAACTCCCCACAGATAGCACATGAAGCTAGCTGTGCATCCAAGATAACTCTACGCCGAAGTAAGTTCATCCTAGTGGGGATCCGATCCAAAAGAAGCTGCCAGGAGAAGGCAAGAATCCTTGGGGGAGCCAAACTCCGCCATAGTCTACCAAGGACAACTATATGGGCATCCGGAAGGACATTAGCGCTGCGAGCATCGTCAGAAAGAGTCACATATGCCGATCGCACCGAAAAAACCCCGGACACATCCCCAAGCCAAACCCATCTATCAACTGCATTGGAAGGAGCTGAAGATTGGATAACGATCATCAACTGGTAAAGCAACTCCTCCTCCCAAACGAACAGAGGCCGCCTCCACCTGAGCCCCACGCCCAAACACCACTCGCAAAATTGCCAAATTCCGTAACCACCCCGTCCTGGTTAGCCGAGACAGAGAATAAATGAGGAAATACCACGCACAGTGGTTGGTCCCCCCACCCAAGAGTCCTGCCAAAATGAAGCTGAGGTACCTGTACCAAGATGCCGAGCCACTTTATCCCCAAACCAATCACTCGCCACATCCCCAACAGAACCTAGCAAACACAAATCCCGCCACCAAGTTGATGCCATCCTTGGTGGGGGGGGGGGGGGGGGCTTCCAACAATGATGGTGTCAAGCTAAAGTGAACAACATAGGTGTCAACAAGATTTTGGTCGACGGTGGTGCTGCTGTAAACTTGATGCCACAAAATTTGTTGAGGAAAATTGGTAAATGTGATACGGATTTGAGGCCTCAGAACGTGGTACTCACAAATTAAGAAGGCAAAATTGGCCACTCACTTGGGGGCCATTGAAGTCGAGTTAGCTGTGGGTAGCATCAAAAGATCATCGTTGTTTCTTGTAGTTCCTTCTAAGGCAAACTATAACTTGTTGCTAGGAAGAGAGTGGATACATGGCGTGGGGGAAATACCATCAACTGTTCACCAAAGGCTCATTATTTGGAGAGAAGATGGTTTGGTCGAAAACATTGAAGGTGATCAGAGTTACTTCAAAGCGGAGGTAAATACTATCACTAAGAAAACTTTCGACAAACAATTGGCGAACATTGCGCCATGTTCTTCTTCTGATCTTGGTTATGTACACCAAGATAATATGTTTTCCTCAGTTACTCTTCACCCAAACTATGGACTAATTTGGGAGAGGGAACTTATGGATGAGGATAATCACCCAAGAGGCTTTTGCAAGCCTACTGGGTGGGATGGACCATAAATAGTTTATTTATGTCTAAGCCCAATGCATGGGATAGAATTACGGCCTATGTGGCCGAAAACAAAGAAAAAGCGGCTTTGGAAGCCGAGCTACGTCAACAAGTGGTAGCTGAAGCCAGTGACAGTAATAGTAAGGAAGATTTGGTCGAAGACCAAAGACTTGATTGTGTATATGATGACGAGCCTTTAGGTTTTGAAAAGGACCCAATGGGTTCGACCAAGAAAATGCAAGCACGAGATCCCTTAGAAGAAATTGACTTGGGAGATGGCCCTGTAAAAAGGCCAACATATATTAGTGCAAAGATTGACAAGGCTTTCAGGGTGCAAACTGTTAAACTTTTGAAGGAATTTAAAGACTGTTTTGCTTGGGACTACAATGATATGCCAGGTTTGAGTCGAGAAGTAGTGGAATTGAAGCTGCCTATACGACTAGAGAAGAAGCCAGTGAAGCAGACACCAAGAAGATTTGCACCACAAATCTTGTCGAAGATCAAAGCAGAAATCGAAATACTACTCAAGAGCAAGTTCATCAGAACTGCCAGGTATGTAGATTGGCTAACAAATATAGTTCCTGTTATTAAGAAAAATGAAACTCTTAGAGTTTGCATAGATTTCAGGGATTTAAATAATGCTACACCCAAAGATCAATATTCTATGCCTGTGGCAGAAATGCTTGTTGATTCAACAGCGGGTTTTGAATATTTAAGTACGCTTGATGGTTATTCTGGTTATAACCAAATTTTTATTGCTAAAGAAGATGTATCAAAAACAGCATTTCGATGTCCATGGGCATTCGGTGTTTATGAATGGGTTGTGATGCCTTTTGGCTTAAAAAATGTTGGTGCACATACTAAAGAGCTATGAATTCTATGTTTCATGATTTTATGCAAGTGTACATAGATGACATAGTTGTTAAGTCTTCATCAGAAAGTGGTCATTTAGACCATCTTCGACAATCATTTGAAAGAATGAGAAAATATGGATTGAAAATGAATCCACTTAAATGTGTCTTCTGTGTGCGTGCAGATGACTTTTTAGGATTTGTTGTGCACAAAAAAATGCATTGAAATAAATCAAAACAAGACAAAGGCAATTTTAGAGACGAAAGCTCCTTCGACAAAGAAAGAATTGCAGTCGTTACTAGGAAAAATCAATTTCCTTAGAAGGCTCATTTCAAACCTAAGTGGCAAGACACAAATTTTTTCGCCATTAATTCGACTGAAGAAAGAAGATGTGTTCAGGTGGGATCCAGAACACCAAAAAGCTTTCGACGAGATCAAGGGCTATTTGATGAAGCCTCCTATTTTGTTATCTCCTATTAGAAATAAAGTAATGAAATTGTATGTAGCAGCATTAGAATTGTCAATAGGTAGCATGTTAGCACAAGGGGATTAAAATGGTGTTGAAAGAGCCATTTATTACCATAGTAGAGTTTTAAATGATGCTGAAACTAGGTATCATCCAATAGAAAAGTTGTGCCTATGCTTGTATTTTTCTTGTACAAAATTAAAGCAATATATAAAGCCTGTTGATGTGTATGTTTACTCGCATTTTGATATTATTAAACATAAGCTGTCGAAACCAATATTTCATAGTAGAATTGGTAAATGGGCTTTAGCGCTTTCTGAGTATTCACTAACTTATCAGCCTTTAAAAGCTATTAAAGGCCAAATTGTAGCTGATTTTATCGTCGATCACTCATTGGTCGAAGTCCCATTAAATTTAGTGGATATTCAGCCTTGGAAGTTATACTTCGACGGTTCTAGCCATAAAAATGGTTCTGGAATTGGAATTCTCATTGTTTCGCCAACAAAAATACCAACGAAGTATAAGTATAAGATCGAAGGTTTTTGCACCAATAATGAGGCTGAACATGAAGCCTTGATAGCAGGACTTGAGATTTTGCTCGACTTGGGGGCAAAACATGTCAAAATTAAGGGTGATTCTGAATTAGTTGTGAAGTAGTTAACTAAAGAATATAATTGCATTAAGGAAAATCTGATAGTGTATTTTGTTGCTGCCAATGCTTTGTTAAAATGTTTTAACAGTGTTAACATAAAGCATGTGCCTAGAATTGACAATCAAGAGGCAAATGATTTGGCACAGATTGCTTCAGGCTATAGAGTCTCGAAAGAAAAATTAGAAGAACTAATAGAAATAAAAGAGAGAATAATTTCGACAGATTATCCTATAAATGAATTGTCAATGTCAAAACTTGGGGGGGGGGGGGGGGGGCAGAGGAAGTATTATCACCTCCAATTACTGCAAATGAAAATTGTCATGAAATTTTTCAGCATTTTGAAGTTTTTGCCATTGACAATATGTTGAATGATGATTGGCGAAAGAAAATTGTCGAATACTTGGAAAATCCAACAGGAATAACTAATAGGAAAACCAAGTATAGAGCCTTAAGTTATGTGATTATTAGAAATGAATTGTTCAAAAAGACTCCCGAAGGAGTTTTGCTTAAATGTCTTAGTGAAAGTGAGGCATATTTAGCAATATCCAATACTCATAGTGGAGCCTGTGGATCTCATTAAGCAGGTCATAAAATGAAATGGCTCTTGTTTCGACAAGGTGTGTACTGGCCAAATATGTTGAAAGACTGCATAGAATTTGCTAAGGGTTGCCAAGAATGTCAAAAGCATGCAGGGGGTGCAACATGTACCTGCAAGTGAGTTACATTCGATAGTAAAACCTTGGCCGTTTAGAGGTTGGGCCTTAGATTTAATTGGCGAGATTAAGCCAACTTCGTCGAAGGGCCATCGTTGTATATTAGTTGGGATAGATTATTTTACTAAGTGGGTAGAAGCTATTCCCTTACCTAGTGTTGTTAATCAAGAGGCAGTGATTAAATTCATTCAAAACCATATTTTGTATAGGTTTGGGATTCCAGAAACCATTACTACAGACCAAGGTTCATTGTTTATTGGTCAAAAAATGGTAGAATTTGCCTGAGATTGGTTTCAAATTATTAAGTTTGACGCCATATTATGCACAAGAAAATGGTCAAGTCGAAGCAGCCAATAAAATCATCATTAACTTTATCAAAAACATATTGGGCAGAAGCCTAAGAATTGGCATAAGACTCTTGATCAAGTGTTATGGGCTTGTCGAAATTCTCATAGAGAGTCAATTAATACTACTCCTTTTAAGCTTACATTTGGGCATGATGCAGTGTTGCCAGTCGAAATTTGTTTACAGTCAACCAAAATTCAAAGACAGTTTGAAATTCCATCTGATCATTATTGGAATATGATGTTAGACGAATTGGTGGACTTAGACGAAGAAAGATTAACTCCGTTAGATGTTCTTACAAGGCAAAAAGAAAGAGTGGCCAAAGCCTATAATAAGAAGGTTAAGTCGAAAACGCTTCTACTGCAGCCCATTCTTCCTGTTGAAGTTTAGCCTCACGCTCTTTATTTGCAGCAACATTCTTTCTCTTTTGAAAGTCCCTTGCAATTTGCTCCAAAAGAACCTCAAATTCGACAAGGAAGCCAATGAGAGATTTGCTGGATGTTGATTTTTTAAGTTTGTTCAGCAGGTTCTTAATTTCATAAGTGACCATATGATTTTATTCAATGGTTTGGAACAAATCTATTTCTAAGACTTTGGTTCGAAGTTCTCGAAGAAGGTCTTCTCTTGAGCTTTCAGAAATCCCGTCAACAGAAGTAGTTGAAGAACTTCGCTTTTTCTCAGTCGAGGCAGATCTGCTACTCAACATCAACTTCAGAGCTTCAAGGGGATTCTTACTCTTTAATTCCCCTAATTTTTCTTGACTGATTGTGTTGCTGGTCGAAGGTATGGCCTCAGGCGAGTTAATACGTTGTGGAGACTCAACAATTTGTTCTGAATCTCTTGGATTTCTCAAGGAAGAAGAAGAGAGAGGGTTAGCAGAAGTAGAGAGAGAGAGGGAGAGTAAAAAAGGGAAAATGAAATGGAGAAGTTGCTTTTATAGCTGTTTTAGCAAGAGAGAGAAAAGGTAAACCTTTAGTTTTTCTTTAAAGAGCAGTTATTTGCAATAAGTAGTGGGGAGTTCCAACACAAAACGTGGCCCACTAAATCTGAGAAAACGGCGCTATAAAGTAACTTTACTGGAAGTATCTTTTCAATTCTGAAAACTGATGGTAGTGACGTCATAAGATTCAACATAAAGCTGTTGATTGTAATTTCAAAAACGTCATTTTCTGCCTTCATTTAAAACTCAGTCGAAAAAGATATTTTTGGGGGGCAATTTGTTAGCCTGCATTTTCGACAGGCTCAATTAAATGCAGTCAACGAGGTTTGACTTGCTAATTTCAAGAGGAAATGTGTTGATTTCGACAGTGAGAAGTTTTCCCAAGAAGGTTCGACGCAGTGCTTAACTTAGTGGAAATTGAAGAATTGAAGCCAATGGTTCGACGAGAAGAAAGTTAGTGATAGATCCGATGTCAAGTGCTCGTTGTTGAATTACCATTGCAGTTATTGTGGTCGAAGACATGGCAGTTACCATTGCAGTTATTGTGGTCGAAGACATGGCAGTTACCATTGCAGTTATTGTGGTCGAACATGGTAGTTACCTTTTTTTAAATTCTATGTACAATTAGTTAGTAGTTTTTCATAGGAAAAACGGGTCACAAACTCATATACAGAATCACAGAGAAAACGCGTCAGAGAAGAATGTATGAACTTGTGCACCATTCTCTTTACAATTAATGCAATTCCACTTTTACTTTCTTAAGTTTTCTGCATTTTATTTGTTTTCTTTTCGACTTCTATTCAGAATCCTCCCTCCCTTCTGGAGATAACTTCGACGGTTATCTTCATATTTTCAAATTTAAACTCATAATTTCTGGAAAAACTTTAACACAAATGTTCTAGGATTTTCTAGTTGATCCTGCAAGCAACATTAATTTGTAACTAGCGGTGTTTACCAAAAAACACGGTAAACACAAGGGTGGCACTATTATGTCATCATGTATCTCTGATTTTATCATCAATGAAATGCACTAAGTACATTATTATCGAAAAACATCACAGAATTCTTAATCTGACTTAATTGCAAAAAGAGATTTGTTGGGATTTCTCCCATTCCTTGAATAAGAAAATTCGGTCATACTTAATACCATGAATTCATGCAACTTAGGAAACTGTTGTAATTATCTGGTGATGCTTTGACATAAGCATATTTAGAGTGTTCGAGGGTTGCTTCGAGCAGTAACTGAGTTTGGATCCCACTCTAAAGTCTTGAGTTCGAATCTTGGGTGTAGGAAAATTTTACTGGGAGGGGAGAACTACACAGACTGACAAAGCGGGATACACATGACCAACCACGTTCTCCGGCCCAGATTAGTCATCGACAAAGCCGATAAATACTGTGCACCAATAACATGAAAACAAAAAAAGAGTGTTAAATGATTTTTCAAATGATGCTTTAGCCTCAAAGTTGTTGAATCTTGATAAGAAAGATGAGTTGCATAGAAGGAAAACAAAGGTTGTCGAAGAGAAGTAAGACTTGTCGAAAGGGAGAGAGACTTGTCGAAGAGGGAAAAGAGTGTTGTCGAAATAGAGAGAATCCTACAAGAAAGTGAATTGCGTTTTACATTGACAGGGGTGAGGTATATATACAAGTCGAATAGCTAACTAGCTAACTAACTAGCGTGTGCCACATAGGCATTTATTCAAGGCATTGAAAATTACAATGTATTCAATACACCCACCTAATTGAAATTGCTTAAAAACCGCATTCCAAGTATTGTTCTTAATTCTTCAAATCTGCCTCTGCTCAATGACATGGTTAGAATACCTGCAATTTGCAAATCAGTCTTGCAGTGGATCAGTTTCAACTTCCCTTTATTCACTTGATCACGAAGAAAGTGATACTTGGTTTCTATATGCTTCGATCTTCCGTGTGCTACTGGATTCTTGGCTAGATCAATAGCAGATCTATGGTCTATGAACAACTTCATTTCTTGTGATTTATGCTGTCCAATTTCATCAAGCAGCATGCTCAACCATGAGACTTGACAAGCTGCAAATGAGGCAGCAATGTACCCTGCCTCACATGAGGATAGAGCAACCACATGTTGCTTCTTTGAGGACCATGAGATTGGTGCCTTTCCACACATAAACACATAGCCACCAGTACTTTTCCTGTCAGTTTTGTCACCACTCCAGTCGGAGTCAGTGTATCCAAACACTTCTGGTTCAGTGCTTTCTGCAGAACTGAGAAGCAGGATGCCACAGTCTTGTGTTCTCTTTATGTATCTAAGTATCCTCTTCACAGCAACCAGCTGAGAGGTTCTTGGACTTTCCATGAATCTATTGATTAATCCCACTGCATACATGATGTCTGGTCGGGTATTACACAGATACCTTAATGATCCAACCATCTGTTTGTAGAGGGTGCTGTCGATTTCATTCTCACTGTCATTCTTCTCAAGCTTAGTTCCTACATCTATTGGTGTAGTAATTGGTTTGCAATCAGCCATATCAAACCTTGCTAAAATATCTGCTGCATATTTCTTCTGATGCAGGAAGATGCCTCTGTTAGTGTGCACGAATTCCATGCCAAGAAAGTATGAAAAGGACCCAAATCTGTCATTTCAAATTCAATTATAACATCTCTACTCTTCACAACTTTCTTTTGTATATGATCATACAATTTGTATGCTCTTGTTGGATGATATCCAACAAGAACCATTTGTTGTGCTCTATCATCCAGCTTCTTTCTAAGTTGCTCAGGCACGTGTTTGTAACATAGTGAGCCAATTATTCTGATATGCTTGACACTTGGCTTTCTTACTAGCCAAGCTTCCTCAGGTGTCTTTCCAACCAGCTTCTTAGTTGGACATTTATTCAAAATTTACACTGTTGTGTCTACTAATTCTCCCCATAGGCAATGAGGTAATTCCTTTTCCTTCATCATGCTTCTTACCATGTTTAGGATGGTCCTATTTCTCCTTTCAGCAATGTCATTATGCTGAGGTGTGTATGGTGCAGTTACGTCATGCATGATGCCTTCGTTCTCATAGAATTTTGCAAATTCATGTGAGTTATATTCACCTCCTCCATCTGTTCTTAGAGTCTTGATTGAACATTCACTTTGTTTTTCAATCATTGTCTTGAAATTCTTAAAAATTCCAAGCACTTCACTTTTCTTCTTGATTGGATACACTCATGTCATTCTAGTGTATTCATCAGTAAATGTCACGAAGTAACTATTTCCACCCAATGACCTGACATCAAATGGACCACACACATCAGAGAATATCACTTCTAGTTTCTTTTCTGCTCTCCCTGGTGTTTCTGTCTTGAAAGCATTCCTAGGTTGCTTCGACTCACAACACTTTTCACATATCTCACCAGGTATCTTTACTGTTGGCAGGCCATATACCATCCCTTTATCATGTAAGGTACTCAAGCTCTTGAAATTTAGGTGACCATATCTTCTGTGCCACTTCCAGTTCTCATCATCGACAGTGGTTGTGAGGCATTGCTCTTCGACTACTTGCAACTCGACCTTGAATGTTCTGTTTCTCAGCATTGGAACCTTCAGAATCAGTCTCTTGTTTGGATCAAACAATCTGAGACGATAATCTTCCATTGCAACAGAATACTTCTTTTCTATCAATTGACCAAGACTAAGCAGGTTGCTTCTCATCTTTGGCACATAGAACACTTCTTGGATATAGGACCATTTTCCATCCTTTGTTAAGATCTTCACTGTGCCTATGCCTTCTGCCATGACTTTGCTGTTATCTGCAAACCTGATTCTCTTGCTTATTTGCTTCATTTCAATGAACCATTTCTTGTGGCAACACATATGATTTGAGCAGCCTGTATCCAAATACCATTCATCAGATTTCTCATCTTCCTCATTTGTATCTGCTTTCAGCAGTAGCAATTCAGTGTCAGTGACTGTCATGAGAGATAAGCATTCATCATTATTGCTGGCAATGTTGGAGGAATCACCAGTGTTTCGACTGCCCTGCCCCACAACTATTGCACAAGTATTTTGAGCATTACAAGTGTTTCCACTGTCACAAGTGTTCCCACTGTCTTGCTCACTACGCTCAGCAACAATTTCATTGAGATGAATGTCTTCTTCAATCTCATCATCTATGACTGCCATTAGTACCAATCCATCTGAATCAGAATCTGAGTTATCATCATCTGCAAATTTGGCTTCTGCATCTCTATCCCTAGGAACTTTCTTGTTCTTGCATTTGTTCCTATATTGCACAAATTGCTGACAATTGTAGCATTGGATCTTACTCAGATCAGATTTTTTATTGTCAGAGTTCTTATGTTCATCTTTCTTGTTACCAGAATCCTTATCTTTACTCTTCCGTTTTCCTTTTTCTTTCTTGTTGCCTACCTTCCAATTCTTTTTGGAGGATTGAGATAACAAAGCTTGTTCAGATCCTTTTCTGAACTTCTTTGTCTAATTCTCAATTCGTGTGCCTCCAAAGAACCTTGAAGCTCATCTAACTTCATTTCATCTAGGTTTTTGGATTCCTCAATTGCAGTAACAACATAGTCGAATTCTAGGGTCATGGATCTAAGGATTTTCTCTACTTTACTTGTTTCAGATACAGTCTTACCATTGCTTTTCATCTGATTGGTTAAAGCTACTAACCTTGTAATGAATTCACCAATTGATTCTCCATTTTTCATCCTCAGTGCTTCAAATTGCTTTCGGAGTGACTGCAGACGAATCTTCTTCAATCTATCTGCTCCTCCATAAGCATTCTTGAGGATGTTCCACGCGTTCTTCGCGGAATCACAGTCAATGATCAAATTCAGAATGTTTGAATCAACGTTTTGATGAATCAAGAGCAGCCCTTTTCCATCTCTCTTTCGTAATGCATGGTGATTGTTCCTCTGTGCTTCAGTGGCGTTTGCTGCCAGTGGTGGAACACCCTCATCAACGATTTCAAGTACATCTTGAAAATGAAACAAGGCCCTCATCTGCGCACACCACCGTTCGTAGTCCTTTCCATTGAAGATAGGGAGGTTCGACGGAATCCCAACGCCACCGTTGTCTCGCGTCGCCATTGGAAGGATCGTTATCGCTCTGATACCAATTTGTTGAATCTTGATAAGAAAGATGAGTTGCATAGAAGGAAAACGAAGGTTGTCGAAGAGAAGTAAGACTTGTCGAAAGGGAGAGAGACTTGTCGAAGAGGGAAAAGAGTGTTGTCGAAATAGAGAGAATTCTACAAGAAAGTGAATTGCGTTTTACATTGACAGGGGTGAGGTATATATACAAGTCGAATAGCTAACTAACTAACTAACTAGCTAACTAACTAACTAGCTAACTAACTAACTAACTAACTAGCGTGTGCCACATAGGCATTTATTCAAGGCAATGAAAATTACAATGTATTCAATAAAAGTGTCATCTAAACATCGTTGTGTGAAATTGATTTTGGCATAGTGTTTGTGAAAGAATACTAAAGTGGCATGTGAAGAATACTTGCAATTATTTGGTGAAATGAAAAATCTCACAGAAGGTGAGGAATATATATATGTAGCTCATGAGTCATAACTATTGGGTGATCGATATAGAGGTATATTGTGAAATACTTTTATCACATGTTTCCACATTTTGCATAAACTGGTTTTCACATGATACTAATATTCACTGATTTTATTACATGTGTATTGATTCCTGTCATGTTTGAGGTTGTTCCCGCTCAGGTGTAAAGGGTTACCTTTACCACTCAAAAAAAAAACGAATGAAGAGTCACCGTCTAACCCATTTCTTGTGTGCACACTTTCGCATAGTGAATTGGTTTTTTGGCACTCCCTCCCCAGCCCATAGAACAATATCTAATATTCACTGATTTTATTTTGTGTTTATTACAGTTGTTGTATAATGACACATCGAAAATATATAGAATAAAGTTTTATAAGTCAACGAAGGAATGAATACTGTAAACAAGTGATCTCCACCTAAGGTTTCGTATACCTAAAGGAACGAATATGAACTTATGAAATATCTTTTGGTTATGTGCAGATGATAAGCTAAAAGGAGTAATACATATTTTCAGTGTGGGACTCAATTAGAAAGATATGGGATAAGCATGAGTAGAAAGGAAAGAACACAAAAGGGGAACTTTCATGGAGGAAAAAAAAAGTAGAATTCAAGGAGTGTACATTTGTCATGTGATTTCAAGAAAGTGAAAGATGATATAAAGCGTGAATGACGAGAAAGAAATTGAAAAGTTGTGCATAAATAGGACCGTAGAATTTAGGGTAAGAGGAAAGTAGAGGTGGCTTGGATGTTGTGATTTGCAAAATGGTGAGGAAAAGAAATTGCTTGTAGATTTTTTCCGACGCCTACTTTCTATATAATCAAAACATCTGTTAGCACATTTACATTTTTAGACATCACCAAATTTTGACATTTGTCACAATTTAGGGGTAAAATAGACAATTCACCACATATAGACAAAATGCTACAATATCACTACAGTGCGCTACAGTGACGTTTCTGACGCGCTACAGTACCGCTTATGTCACTCTACAGTACGCTACAGTGACATTTCTGACGCGCTACAGTACCAATACAGTTTTCTTTTTTAAATTCAATTTTTTTTTTAAAAAAACTGATTTTTAAAAAAAAATTATACATTTTTTTAAAAAGCGGTTGTCAATATTTTTATAAAAACAATTAGTCACTATAAATCAATTTTCACTATTTTTATAATCTACTCAAACTACTAAAATTTATAAAATAATTAGTCACTATAAATCAATTAGCCACTATCCTTTGTCAAAAAAAGAATTATAAAAAAACTTTAACCCCTACCAAAAATTACAAAATAACTACTAAAACTAATCAATTTAACTACTTTAATTTGTTAAAATCAATCAATTTAACCACTACAAAAAATTACCAAATAACTATTTTATAATTATTAAAAAAGAATAAAATGCCAACAGGAATGCCAACGGGAGTGCCAATGGGAGTGGCAACGAGAGCGCCAACTGCAACTGATGCAGCAAAAGGACAAAAAATAGCAAATTTTAAAACCAATTTTTTTTTTCAGTTTTTTTCCAATTTTTTTCCAGTATTTCTTTCCATAAAAAATCACTTTTTTGTAAGTTTTTTTACTTAAAACATAATTTTTTAACTATTTCTATAATTTATTCAAACTACTAAAATTAATCAATTTAACTACTACCAATTGTCAAAAAAAACCATACCTCTAACAATAGTTTCAAAATTATTATTCCAAAAAAATAAATTATTAAATTAATATCACACTCAATAATTAAAAAATTTAAAATTTACTATTTACTATAATATCTCTATTAAAACTACTAAAATCAATCAATTTTTCATGTAATAAATAAAATCAATCAATTTAACCACTAACAATTGTAATATTAAATCATGTAGAAAAAAAAGGAGAAAACATGTGGCAACGGGAGCGGCAACGAGAGACTGACAACGAGATCGACAACGAGAGCGGCAACGGGAGTGCCAACAAGAGAGGGAACGAGAGCACCAACGAGAGAGCCAACAGGAGTGCCAACAAGAGAGGGAACGAGAGCAACATGGCTGCATATTTTACCTTTTACTCCATTATTAATATTATAAGAAGATACCGATTTTGTTTCTTCATTTTTACTCACTCTAAAATTTATTATTTACTATAATCTTTCTATTAAAATTATTAAAATCAATCAATTTAACCGGTAAGAATTATAAAAATACAACTTTAGCCACTACCAAACTTTACAAAATAACTTACTTATAATTAAACGAATATGATTTAATTAATATTAAATCATATAGAATAATATGAGTTATCATGTGGCAACGGGAGCGACAACGAGAGACTGGCAATGGGAGCTGCAACGGGAGTGGCAACGAGAGAGTAACGAGAGCGCCAATGGGAGTCCCAACGGAGGGTAAAATACTAGTTTTTTTTACAAAAGTCTATCTTTGCAAAGAAAAATAGAGAGTGATACACAAAAAACCTTGGAACGGCTACACCAAAGCTCCACAAAAGCATACAATGACACGTCAGGACTACCAAAGCACATACAAACAAAGCTAAAATGAAGCTAGGACCGTAGAATTTAGGGTAAGAGGAAAGTAGAGGTGGCTTGGATGTTGTGATTTGCAAAATGGCGAGGAAAAGAAATTGCTTGTAGATTTTTTTCGACATTTTTCCAAGATTTTTTATAAAAGTCTATATTTGCAAAGTATTAAAATCAACAATTCATGATGAGTCAGCTTTGACTAATGCTGACATGGCAAGAGGAGGTGATGTGGGCACTATGAGTCACTCTATTGAAGCAATGAAGTCACCTATACTCACGAATACGGAGTGAAAGGATTCCCACCTTCTGGAAGCTCACATTGGATACTTTCTTCTCTCTTCTCTCTCATTTCCGTTAGGGATTAGATTTACCCTAGATTTATTTTCTCAGATATTTTTCCAATTCTAGATTCTCTATTACTGAATTTGTTGTAGTGCATGATGCACCCTCAGCACAAAATCATTAAATGAAATATACTTTCAATCATTCTTCTTCCCTTTTTATGATTCGTAATTTAGCTCAATTGAGTTTTTCATACATGGAATTCATCGAGTTTATGATGGTATCAGAGCAATTGCTCTGATTACCTTGCCTCAACTTTTTTCCCCTTTTTGGTTCTTACTTCGTTTCGTGAAGAATGGCTCGAAACAACAACGCATCTGCCTCCAACGCCGGTGGAGTACAACCACCAGCTACGTCTCCAGCTCATGATCCAACTAGTCCTTACTACGTTCACCCAAGTGATGGTCCAAGTTCTGTTTCAGTGACTCCAGTGTTGAGCGCGACGGGAAGCAATTACCATAGCTGGGCAAGATCAATGAGAAGCGCTCTTGGTGGGAAGAACAAGTATGACTTCGTCGATGGCACGATTGAGGTACCTGAATCCTCTCACCCTAGTTATAAATCATGGAGTAGGTGTAATATGCTTGCTCATTGTCATACCCTAATTTTATCCGTCTGAAATCCAAAAAAAGTTTTTTATTCTCGTCGTGTCACGTGTCGTTTCAATCGCGTACGCGTGTCTTTTACGCTAGTCGTGCAACGTTTTTTTTTGTGAATACTCTTTTTTCGTTAATATTTTTTTATTATCATAAAATATAAAAAAATAATAAATAAATAAAATGTAATACAAAATCAGAATAGCCAAAATCCTTTTATTTCATATCCAAATCTTTTTACACATCTAGACAAAAATAGTACAAAAAAACATAATACAAAATTCAAAAAAGAAGGAAAAGGGTGCAGCTTGCAGCTGCCCCATCTAGGGTTAGGGTTATCATTTTTCTTTCCTTCATGCTGTCTTTTGTGCCACCCATAGCCAGCCAGCTGCTGTCCTTGATCCTAATCCAATTGCTGTCCTTTTGATTTCTCCTCAAAGATGCTGTCCTTTTGATGCCATTTTTTCGCCTAATTGCTGACTGTCCTTTGACTCCTCAGCACCACACCAACCTTCCTATAAAAACCAAACAACAATGAACAGTTAGGGGGCATGAATACACAGTGACACAAAACACACACACAGTCACAGAAAACGGAAAAAACAGTAAAGAAGAGGGGGAAACAGTAAAGAAGGAGGGATTTTGGGGAAGCCGAAACAGTAAAGAAGGGGAGGGGGAGAGAACCAGAAAGAAAAATAAATTTTGAGAAGTCAAAAAAAAGGAGCTTGGAGCTCTGGCCACCATGTGGTGGCCACCGCCATCGCACCACCACATCACCACTCACCCCACGGCCAACCACCACGAAAATCACCCTCACACCGAATCACCACCACAACCCCCTCATATCTCTCTCTCCACCACACCTCCACCACCAAAACCACTCAACAACTGACCAACTACCACCCACCACTGTCGCAAAATAAAAGCCCCAAGCCTTTAAGATCACTATCATAAGTCACACCGTAAGCCTCCCTCTCCGCCGTCGTTGTCACTCACCGTGGACAACCCACCACCAACGAGCTTCGACGGAAACAACCATCTTGCCATCGCGTCGCCATCGTTCTTCCCAGCCTCGTCGTCGCGTCGTACGACGTCTTCTCTCCTTCTCGCAGATCGCCTTTTGTCTCTCCGGCCAACGAACCTCCTTCATCGTTGCTGTCGTACACCGTTGGTCACCATCGCAATCCGTCTCCCTCTTCTCTTCCTCTTCGCCATCTCTCTCTCTCTCTCTCTCTCTCACCGTAACACCCTCTCTCCACCGCGTTCTTTCTCTCTCTCATTTTCTCTGTTTTTTTTCAAAATCTTTGTTTTCTGTCTTAAGGCACGAAACGGCACTGAGATAAGATGAGGTGGATTAGGGTTGCATTTTTTTAGTTCCCCTTTTATATTCCTTTCTTGTTTTTTTTGGTTTTTTTTAGTTTTGTTTCGGATCACTTATTACACTCCCCTTTGTACGGATTTCACCAACACGCATTTTTGACAGCAAGCCCATCCTTTTAAATGGAGCCCAGTTCACAGAAAATGAACTGGACTCACTAACCGCACCCCCTTTTAAAATACGACCCCTTTCTGCTAGTTGCACCATCATTTTATTATTTCACCAGTTTTTCATTCTTATTATAAAGAAAGCCATTTCTTTTACAAAAAAAACCTATAAAAATAAATAGATGAATATTTCATTTTCAAAATATAAATAGGGGACTAAGTCGACTGTATAGTTGGGTTAGTCTGCTTTTTAGGTCACTAATGAACCATTACGGATCATGTCCTAAAAACCCTAAATAAAATACACCAACAAACAAACTTTTTCTAATCCTAGAACTACGTAGCCTTTGATTCTCTACCAGGAGATACGTAAGAGCAGGGCCACGCCCCTGTCAAGCGTAAAAATAAACAATTTCCATTACCTTTATTTCCTAATTCATTTTTTACAAAAACCCACGAAATATAAAGAGGGGATTAAGTCGGTCGTACGACCGGGTTAGTCAGCTTTTTAGGATAAGTGAACTGTGGTCCTTCAGAGCCCCAGCGCTCCTTCAGACCCCCAGTGGTCCTTCAACACAGATCACACAGTCCTAAAACCCCTATATTAAAAAACACCAACCAACAAACATTTTCTACCAAGAACTACGTGTGATTTGATTCTCTACCAGGAGATACGTAGGAGCAGAGGGAGGCCGACCTCTGTCAATTGCATTAATAAAAATCCTTTTTTTTTCTCTCTTTTAATCCACTTCTCTCATTTTTCTCAAAAAGTACAAAAAATAACTAACTGTTTATCGAGTCTTTTTTTTTATTATTATTATTAAGGTAAATCATTATTTTTGAATTAATAAACGTTTACACATTTAGTTAAAAGGTAACCTTCCTTAGGAAGGATATCGTAGGGTGCTAATACCTTCCCTACGCATAAACGACTCCCGAGCCTAAACCTGGTCCGCCAAACCCCCTTATCCACTCAATAGGGATTTTTCAATGTTTGCCCTTAAACTAAACTTTGGTGGCGGCTTCATTTCAAGAACCTCGAAGAATCCCTCCTCCGGATTTTTCGGTCGCTACACTCATTCATGGATTATGAACTCAGTAGCTGAATCCATAGAGCGTAGCATAGTTTTTCTTGAGAATACTGTAGATGTTTGGAAAGAACTCAAAGAGAGGTTTTCACAAGGGGATTTAATTTGGATATCTGAATTGCAATGTGAAATTTATGTTGTAAAACAAGGATCTCTAAGTGTAACAGAGTTTTTCTCAGAATTGAAAGTGTTATGGGAAGAATTAGAGACTTATATGCCCGAGCCCACTTGTGGATGTCCAAGGAAATGTGTCTGTACGACAGGTCTAGAACTTGCTCATAAGCACCATAATCTAAGCAAGACAATTAGGTTTCTTCTAGGACTTAATGAAAATTTTGCAATGATTAAGTCTCAGATTCTGTTAATGGATCCCTTGCCAAGTATCAACAGGATTTTTCAATGGTAATTCAACATGAAAGGCAGTATTCCACTACTGAAGAGACTAAGTTGATGAATGTCAATGCTGATGTGAGGAAACCTAGCCAAGGAAGGGGAAGAGGAGGATATTCTTCCAGCTACAACAACAAGAACTCAGGCAAGGTGTGCACATTCTGTGGGAAGACTGGCCACACAGTTGAAGTATGCTACAAGAAACATGGGTTCCCACCTCATTGGCAGAAAAATAATGCTACAAACTCTGTGACTGCTGCTGAACAAAAGGGCAAGGAAGAAATCAAAGAAGGCAAACTTGGAATCTCACACAAGAACAGTATGAGAAGTTGCTGAATCTGATTCAAGAAAGCAAAATTGCTCAGTCCACCTCCACAATCAAGGCAAACATGGTAACAAAATCTGGTATTTTTGCAGATGCTCACACAGGTATATTTCCATTAGCTTGTTCCTTAACATGCACTCACCTTGGCTCCTGGATTGTTGACGCATGAGCCACAGATCACATCTGTAGCTCTCTTAAATATTTCAAAAACTACACTGCCATAAAACCAGTTAGCATTACACTTCCAAATGCGAACACTGTCATGGCTAAGTATATAGGAACTGTTGAGTTTACACCTTCATTTTGCATCCATAATGTGTTATGTGTCCCTGGTTTCAATATTAATTTACTGTCAGTCCCAAAATTACTCCTTGCAAATATCAAAGTTGAAGCATGATTCATCTTCATTGTCCTTTGAAGCTTCATTCTCAGGTACTTGGGATTGAACCTGACATAAAAGAAGCAAAATTGTACGGTATTCAAAAATTTAAAACCAAGAGAAAAGAGAATGAAGACTGTAGAAAATGAGATAATTCAAAATAAGCTAAATTTAAGATAAGATGGACTCTTATTTCATATATGCTATGCTGGCTATCACTGTGCCATTCTTCTTTCTAGAGGGTGAAGATGGATCAGAAACCTATTTAGATGCAGAACAACACTACAGTAGCATAATAAGATAACTTTTAGTAAAATCTTAATAAAGTTGAGTATAATTTACCTGCAAAGTATGCAATTGATCAGAGTTTTGAACACTTAATACTCATTTGCAACGATATACATCCATATCATATTTCTTCTCCCAGAGAATCTCCTCCAGCCATATACGAGTCTGTCATGGTTTGAAAAACACTACATAAATACAAGTTGAGACAAAAACAAAGGGCTTATGCTAAAGATTTATTTTTGATGAATGATTTCAATAAAAGAATAAAAGAACAAAACATTCTCTGATGAAGCCTGTGGGGGAATAAAGAGGGAAAATTGCATTAATTAGCTTTCATTTTGTTCCAACACAAGATGGATGATGCGGCTGCTAATCCTAAAAAGAAGTAAGTCGATACTTGGTAAAAAGCCACACAAAAAGGGGAAACTTCAAGTGATTTATAAATAATGTGATCTTCAATACTATCATGAATGAAAATTGAAATTCTACCTTATCAAGATCTACTGTTTGTGCCTCACAAATGCATATGGTTCTCACGCCACTATCATGAAGCTTTTTAGTAGACAACAAACGACTTTCCTCTAACAGAGTCTCTAAATGTGTGGCATGCTGAAAAGAGAGGTAGCAAAGGTAAATAGCAGTCATACGATTGAAGGTGGGAAGGAAAGGCAATGAATGAAGAACAAAAATATGTATAAAGTACTGCAGTATCGTAAGCCTGGCGGTTCAATATCCTAGAAAGGTCAACTTGACATCGGACAGAATGAACTATCTCTGCAAGTGAGTTAATATTATGGATTTCCTCCTCAAGTTCCTCCAGCGCTCCGGAGCCTTCTGCAGATACCAAATCAACCTTGTTAAGAATTATAATTGTGGATACCTTGTATTGCAGGTAAACTAATATTGCAGAATATGTTTTGATGATGAAAAAGGCAAAGGTAAAGTTGATAGCCAAAAGTAAAGAAAAGTGGCTAAACATCAAAGTCACAATCCAAGACAAACAAGTCAAGAATTGAAGATTCAAGTTTAAGGGTAGTCCTTAAATATAAGGGTAGTCCTTAGGGTTTGGGTGTATCTTAGGAAAAAGTGTAAACTCTTTCAAAGGTCAGCTCGTATATCAAAGTCACACACACTCACAAGTTTTTCAAAGATGCATGCATACTTACGTAAACATACCTATCACCTTTAAAAACATAAAATCGATTTCCTCATGCATAAACATACATCAAAATCGATTTTCAGGTAAAAACAGAAAAGAAAGAATTGATTGTCAGGTCATGTATTTTCAGTACATAAATCGATTTCTGAGCCAAACAATTTTAAGGGAAGAATCGATTCCCACTCTTTTGCTCTTAACTGAGAATTGATTCCCACATGTCTCGGGCAAGCTGAGAATCAATTTATACATATTTTCACTAAGCATAGAATCGATTCCTAGCTCTCCAGGGTACTCAAGAATCGATTGTATCTATTTTTCAAACAAAGATAAATCGATTCCTCACTTAAATAAATCAATTCCTAAATCAAATGCATTCAACAAAGAATCGATTCCTACAATATTTTCAACGTAAACTTAATTTCCTCATAGCCTATAAATAGGCAGTGCTTCACGTTCATTTTCACAGAACAACCCATTTCACGAATCAGAGAACTTTTTGAGAAAAACTCTTTACGCTTTTACTTTTGCTCGTCACGCACCGTTGGTCTGTCTGAGCTGATCTGTTGCTAAGAGTTAGTTGGGGTTGCATTCTTCAAGTTGTAATATCTGCCTTCATTAGAGGTATTTCTGTCTTTACAATTGTTTATTATTTAATTGTTGTGTTTTGTTCTAGGGAGTGGGGTATCTCTCTAGGGTAGCTGCATGTACTAAGAAGTGGGGTATCTTTCTAGGGCAGTTGATTGTAACAGTGGTGGGGTATCTCTTGTTATTGTATTGTTAGATTTGAGGGCTCTCCATAGGTGGGGTATCCTAGGAGGAGAGTGTCTGAGTCTGTAAAGGTTTTCCAAGGCACCTGTAAGCCTTGTTGTTTTGGTTAGTGGAAAATCTCACAAGGGTGTGAGGACTGGACGTAGGTCACTAGGAGGTGACCGAACCAGGATAAATCTCTGCGTGCTTTACTGCTTTCCTGCTTTACTATTATACCGCTTTAGTGCTTTATATTCTAATTCCTTCGCTTCCACTTAACCTGCGCGAAAATTGATCTAAGTCATTGAAAAGGGGAAAAACATTTTCGAAAGATCTGAAAAGTTTTAAATCTCAATTCACCCCCCTCTTGAGACTGAAGCCACTTGGTAACAATAATGTCCTGAAACAAGCAGCAAAATTATCAGCTCTTCAATACTCATTTCTACTGTGAAATTATAATTTTGAAAAGAGAGCATGATTCACAAGACATGCTCTCATCTACCAACAAAAGAAACAGCTTCTATCGACACATAAGTGAAAACTGAGCAACAGAATTAACATGATAATAGTAATTTAAACACAATACATAGAATATTAAAGCAAAATTCATGCCCTCAAAAAAGAAAAGAGAAAACATAATGAATTTCATCCAACAAAAATACTCACTGACAATAGAATCAAGTTTCACATCAGATTCCAACTGTTCATCCAACCAAAGAACAGATGCCAAAGGTGCTGGATTTGCCAAACCAGTGGTTTCCAGCAATATATGGTCTAACCTACAAACACAAAATACCTTAAAATGCTCAATTATACCAAATTCATGATAAAACTAAAACAGGGTTTGATGAAAGTGAACCACAACAAACTATTTAAGTGTCATTATCAGTTATAGATGCTTCAACTTTCAATGCATCAAATTGACCAAAAAATCTGAATTATTTTAATTTTACCATATCTCTCTCTTTCTTATTTTCCATTTATGACCGGGTCATAATACTCAATTATCAATTACAAGTTGCCACACAAAACACATGGGGGGAGTAAACAGGAAACAATAAGGTTGACTTAAATGTTTTTCCATTTGAAATTTCAACTTATGATTATAAAATTGAAAGCATGAGATTCTTCAGAATTGACCTGAACCACTACAACTAACGGATCAACTACTCGATTTCAATACCACATATCTGAAAAACAAAATACCTTACACATTAGCATTACAAGCTTTCAAAATCCTACAATTCCTGGATCAACAGAGTTGTTAATCTTCTCCACAATCCTGGATCAACAGATGTTTTCATCAACTGAATTATAAAAGCTCATGCATATTAAATTGTGCTTTTATAACAATATAGAAACGAATTTATTCTTTCCATAAATTTCACATAAAATAAATAGATAGATAGATAGATCAGTCAATCAACAAATAAATAATATATATAGATGTTATAGATTTGAACATTAATCTAGAACAAATTGTCTTACATAAAAAGTTCAGCTGCAGTTCTTAAGTGGAAACGGGATTGCTCATCCTTGGGTTGAGAGGAATCCATCCCATCATCTGCTCCCTTAACAAATTCAATATTTCCTAAATGAAGTACAGCAGCTACTATTCGGAATATAGCTTCCTGAGAAGAGAGGGATAGAAAATTCCTGTAATGAAAAGGATACAAAAGAAAAAGAAAATTCTCCGATAGAGATTCCAATGAGGGAGGGTACCTGCTCATCAGAGCATTCCATGTATGCAAAAATTGTATGCAGCCTTGTTGGAACTGAATAGGCACCACACTGTATTATTAATTATTTTGTCACTGAGAGTGTTACATATATATACTAACTGCATGACATATGAAGAGTCAGCAATTAATTACACATAATGAAACATAAGTAACTGAAAGGAATTTTGACAGTCAGCACGAGACTTCGACAGCCAACACAAAACTTCGACAGCCAACACCAACTTCGATTATACTGGTTTACAACAATACACCTCCTAAACCAGTTTAGTTACCTTCTTCAATCCAATGAGCTTCCTCAATTCTTCAAATCTGCTAATCTTCAATGGTTTCGTCAGCAAATCAGCTATGTTGTCCTCTGTTCGACAATATTCTACCTTCAGTTTCTGCTTTGCGACTTGATCACGTAGGAAATGAAATTTGGTCTCTATGTGCTTGCTTCGACCATGAGCAATTGGGTGTTTCGACAAATCTATGGCAGATTTGTTGTCGACTTTTAGTTCGACAGCTTCATTATTCTTCGATTTTAACTCACACAACAGCATGTCGAGCCATTGTGCTTGGCATGCAGCCATAGCTGCAGCTATATACTCTGATTCACACGAGGATAATGCCACCACACTCTCCTTCTTCGAACTCCATGAAATTGGAGCATCTCCATACATGAACACATATGCTGCTGTGCTCTTTCGATCTCCTTTGTCACCGCACCAGTCAGCATCAGAATAACCAAACACTTCTTGGTTGTCTATTCCATTCCCTCTGGGATAGAACACACCCAGATCTACAGTACACTTGATGTATCTCAATATCCGTTTTGCAGCAACCAAATGTGAGGTCTTTGGTTGCTCCATAAACCTGCTTATGAGTCCAACACCATAGGATATGTCAGGCCTTGTGTGACACAGGTACCTGAGAGATCCCACTATCTGTTTGTACAGTGTCGAATCTACAGCCTTTCCTTCGACATCACTTGTCAGCTTCACTGCTGTGTCTGTAGGAGTAGCAGCAGGATTGCAATCACTCATATTGAATCTCCTTAGAACATCAGTAGCATACTTCTTCTGATGTAGCAAGGTTCCACCTCTATCACCAACAATTTCGATTCCTAAGAAATAAGTAAGAATGCCCATATCTGACATTTCGAACTCACTCATCATGTTTTTCTTGAACTCCTCCATATCCTTCTCGCTGGTTCCTGTGAGTAGCATATCATCCACATATAGACAAACTATCAGCCAGTCTTCTATATTGGACCCCTTCACATAAATGCCATGCTCATTTACACACTTCACAAAATTCAGTTGGGATAGAAATGAATCTATCCTTTTGTTCCAAGCTCGTGGAGCTTGTTTTAGGCCATATAGAGCCTTCTTCAATTTGTACACCTTTTCCTCCTTACCATTCATTACAAATCCCGGTGGTTGGTTAACATACACTTCTTCCTCTAAGTAACCATTGAGGAAGGCAGACTTCACATCCAATTGATACATAGGCCAGTTTTTGAAACTAGCTATTGCAATGATCAATCTTATTGTCTCAATCCTTGCTACGGGAGCAAAGACTTCATTGTAATCATATCCAGCCCTTTGTAGAGATCCTCTTGCAACCAATCTTGCTTTATACTTCCCAATTTCACCATTGGGTTTGATCTTAGTTTTGAAGACCCACTTGACTTCGACAACCCTCTTCTGCTTAGGCAATTCGACCAATACCCAAGTATCATTTTTTTCGATTGAATTCAGTTCTTCTATCATTGCTTGCTTCCATTTCGACTGCTTGAGAGCTTCTTCGACAGTTATTGGTTCACAATCAGCAAGTAATGCTTCTTGCAGCAATTCTCCATTTTCTGCAATGGCATTGTCAGGAAATAGTTGAAAATCATTCAATCTCTGTGGCTGTTGTCTGTTTCTTCTTGGTCTACCACTTGTATCTCCTTGTTCATTCATCACTTCATTCACTTCCTCTTGTTGCTCATTCAATGTCACTGCCACTGGTGTGTCCTGCACAGGTTCCAGTAACATAGCTTCGACAGTGTCACTCTGTGTCGAATTGTTAGTGATGTTCAACACACTATAGTTCTGTCGAATTGTGTCTGTCGAATTGTTCCATTCCCATCCCTTTGATTCCTCAAAGATCACATCCTTGCTAATCACCACCTTTTGTCTATTTCGATCATACAACTTGTAGGCACCAGTCGAATGATAACCCAATAGAACCATTGGTTGAGCCTTGTCATCCAATTTCTTTCTTAATTGATCTGGAACATGTCTGTAACACAGTGCCCCAAACACCTTCAAATGCTTCACACTTGGTTTCTCACCACACCACGCCTGTTCAGGAGTCATTCTATCCAGTCTCTTAGTTGGGCTTCTGTTCAAGATATACACAGCAGTGGTTGCTGCTTCTCCCCAGAATTGATTTGGCATGCTTCGACTCTTCAGCATGCTCCTCACCATATTTAGTACAGTTCTGTTCTTTCTCTCTGTTGTACCATTATGTTGTGGTGTGTATGGTGCTGTGATTTCATGCCTTATTCCTTCTTCTTTGCAGAACTTCTTGAACTCTGTGGAGGTGTATTCACCACCTCCATCAGTTCTAAATCTACTGATGCAGCATCCAGATTCCTTCTCTATCATTGACTTGAAGTTTTTGAAAACTTCGAACACTTCACTTTTCTTACTAAGTAAATAAATCCACATTTTCCTAGTAAATTCATCAATGAATGAAACGAAATAGCTATTACCTCCCAATGTTTTCACTTCAAAGGGCCCACAAACATCTGAGTGAATGGCTTCAAGTTTCCTGGTTGATTGAATCTTCACTTCAGTGTTGTAGGAGTTTCTGGCTTGCTTCGACTCACAACATTCCTTGCATACTTCGACAGGAAGCGTCAAAGCAGGCAATCCATGCACCATACCTTGAGCAGTTAGATTCTTCAGGTCTCTGAAATTCAAGTGCCCATACCTCTCATGCCATCTCCACACTTCATCACTGATGACAGCCTTCAAACATTCATCATTGACTATATTCATGCCAACTTTAAAATTTCTTCTCTTGTTCAATGTTGCTTTCAACATCAGCCTCTTCTTAGGATCATATAACTTCAGTTCCATATCCTCCATATGAACTGAACACCCCTTCTCTAGGAGTTGTCCTAGACTTATCAAATTGCATTTCATTGATGGAACGTACAGCACATTTGTGATGAGGTAAGTTTTCCCATCATTCCTCCTGATTCTCACTGTGCCACACCCTTCAGCATTTATCACTCTATTATCACCAAACCTTATCGATTTCTTTACTGATTCGTCTAGATCAATGAACCAGTTTTTGTTGCCTGTCATGTGGCTTGAACACCCTGTGTCGAGATACCACAGATCATCATCACTATCTCTTGATTCTGCCATCATCACTAGTTCACCACCACCTACTAGTTTGGCCACTTGTTGCTGCACATCTGTGCCACTTTCACTGACTTCTGCCATCAGCGTCATTTCATCATCAGATTCACCTCTGACCAACTGTGCTTCTTCGTGAGTACTCTTCGACCTGCATTCATCTGCGTAATGGCCGAATTTCTCACAGTTATAGCATTGCACCTCCTTTTTGCTATAATTCTTGCTTTCTCCTTTATTCTTTTTCCACGCTTCTTTTCTCTTTTGGAAGTCACTCTTTTGATCATTGCTCTTCTTCGACCCTTCACCTCCTTTGTTCCACTTTCCTTTCCCTTTCTTGTTCTGGGCTTGTGCCAACAGCACTTGTTCACTTTCTTTCTCAGCTTGCTTGTTGACCAATCTTGCATGAATTCTTGCTTCACTTGCTTCAAGAATTCCTTGCAATTCAGCCACCTTCAACGTATCCAAATCTTTGGATTGTTCGATTGAAGTTACAACATAGTCGAAATGTGGAGTCAGTGTTCTCAACACTTTGTCGATCTTTCTTCTATCAGTCACAGTTTTCCATTAGTGCGCATTTGGTTCGTAATCAATGTCAGTCTATTGAAATACTCCCCAATCGTCTCTTTCTCGTTCATCTGAAGCAGTTCAAATTCCCTACGCAGCGAATTCAGCTTCACTTGCTTCAGTGATGCATCCCCAGAATAAACTGTTGCTAGTTCATCCCATGCTCCCTTCGATGTTTCATATTCTGAAATCTTCTCAAATGCTTCGCCATCAACACCTTGATGGATCAAGAATAAAGCTTTGCTGTCTTTTCTTTGCCATCCACGAAGCGCTTCTCCTGCAGCTAATTGGGGTATTCCGGTTTGCTCGACATCAAGCACTTCTTGATACCGGAAAACCACCTTCATTTGCACAGTCCACTTATCGTAGTTCTTGGGATCAAGAACTGGGATCTTCGTTGAAAGGTTGTTTAGATTCGCCATTGCCACACCTTAAGATCACGAACACGATCGTAAAATCAACGCTCTGCAATTCACTCACTCACCAACACTCGTGTTTCCCTTCCCTAGAATCAAATTGCTCACCACTCACACTTCACTCGTGTTTCCCAGGGATTTCGCACTCGCTCTGATACCAATTTGTTGGAACTGAATAGGCACCACACTATATTATTAATTATTTTGTCACTGAGAGTGTTACATATATATACTAACTGCATGACATATGAAGAGTCAGCAATTAATTACACATAATTAAACATAAGTAACTGAAAGGAATTTTGACAGTCAGCACGAGACTTCGACAGCCAACACAAAACTTCGACAGCCAACACCAACTTCGATTATACTGGTTTACAACAATAAGCCTAACTCCCATTTTATCAAGAAGATCTTATGTGATTGAAAAGTATGAGAGAATAATAAGATTAAAAAAAATATTACATAAATATATCCTGGTTTACAAAATTGCTACACATCAAGCTACATACTATAATTTCATATTACAAAGAAAATTGCTTAATGTTGAACATCTATTACATGTCATGGAAGAAGAATCCTTGAAATTCTATAGGCATGTGATTTTTATCAACAAAGGAAGAGCTCATTATGTACCTCTTCCTGCAGACACTTATCTTTTTGGTGAATGCAGACACATCTTATTCATAATTTTGTATCATTTGCAATGACTTTTGGTTGCTAAATGAAGTTGTAGGTGACACAACTCTCAGAAAGAAAAACTAATAAATGATGTAGACTCCAAATTGCATTGGATTGTAGATAAAATTTAGAGTCATCCTCAGAGCATTTATGCAAGAAGAAAAAGCGAAAAATTCTTCTACTGATTTAGAATGAATTGTTATTGTACAACTAAAATTATGCAATGTTCTCTAAAAGGCAGGGAGAACACAACTTAACATTATCTATCTAACATTATCTCACCTAGTGCTTCAATTGTTGAAATTGATATTTCAAATTTCTTTCTTGTCTTATGAGCTCTAGAGGGCCGATTCAAAGGTTTCGCTACTAAAGTTCTAGTTTTAGGCCCACCAACAAAAACTCCATTTACTACTAGTTTTAATAAAACAAAAAGCCACACATTTTGGCAAAAAGGCCCAACCTATATCACATGCTGATATTAATAATGCAAAAGGCCACGCAAAAAGGTCAAACCTAAAGCACAAAAAACTGAGAGCAGCAACAAGATACCTATATGCAGAACCAGCAATTGCAAAAGGACGTGGACTCTGCTCACCAAAAGCCGCACCTTTATACTGTGCCATTGTACTATTAGCATACAAATGAGGTAACCTTTGAAAGGGGTTCACTGCTATCAATATGTTTCCTGTGTATGTCTACAAAACACCATCATCAGCAAAAAGTTAAGGCTTCATCACAATGAGTGGGAGTGAGTGACAGCAAAACAAAGCATATCCTCAAACGCTTGGCATGATAGATTATCTTACATAGATTTCATTGATAGTATAACGGATTTGCAGATTTTGAAGAACCCCTGGTTCATGTAGATATGCAAGCCTCGTCATATCATCCACACTGTTAGGTGGGAATTCAGGATCTTTGGGATAGATATTTGCTGATTTACTAACAACCTGCAATGAAGTAAGTGAGGTAATTTCACTGTAATGAAGTAATAATGGAGAAGCTTACATATAAATTTCTTAATTAGGGTATTATACCATTCAAGAGTAAAAGGGTATTATATCAAAATGGTATTACAACATGACAAAGAGATGCTACTCCTTGTCGTGGACCATTAGCAGAACCTTGCAAACATTCTATCTCAAACACGTCATCGGAATATAAAAAGATAGTACTTGTAACAAAAAAAGCTAGAACAGATTCAATAACAACATCAACAGATTCAATGAATAAATTCAATCAGCTTGTAACAAAAAAGCTAGTGTCCTTGAATAAAACCCTAAATAATACTTGTAACAAAAAAAACCCTAAATAAAACTAGAACGGATTCAATAACAACATCAACATCAACAGATTCACATGAATAAATTCAATATCAACAGAAATCAGAATCTGAATTAGGGATTTAGGGTTTTAAGAGAAAATAAAACTCTGACCTTGAGAGTTTGAGAGCTAGAGAGGCCGGCGTGGAGAGGTGGAGCTCGCAGCAGAGGGGGAGCTTAAGACGGAGGGTCGTGGCGGAGGGAAAGGCGTGAGGGTTTGGTGGCAGTCAAAGCTGGGAGAAAGTGAGAGGGTTCGGAGAAGAGGAAATGGGATGCATTGGAAGAGGAGGAGAAGGGAACTGAGGCGCTAACAGTGGTGGTGAGTGGCAGTCACAACGGGCTCCGGCGGCGAGAGGTTGGTGAGGGTGGGTAGGTGAGAGAATAGACAGAGAGGGAGTCTGAGCGAAAGAGAAAAGAAAGGAAATGAAGAGGTAGTGTGTGTGGGTCGGAGGGAAGAGGGAGGGCGGCTGAGAGAGGGAGGTCTACGAGGGAAGAGGGAAGTCTACTGAGAGAGAGGGAGGGAGACTGAGAGAGATGGTGGAGGGTGTGGATGGAGGCGTGAAATGAGAGGGTACGAGGGAAGAGCTTCCCTTTAATTTGGGATCTGCTACTTTGCGACGGACTTTTAAAGGTGTCCGACGAAAATATCCGTCGGAAATTTACGATGGAAAACAATTTCGTCGCAAACGTAAGCGGGAATTTTAATGCGTCTTTTGGTGAACATTTGCGACGACTTTTTCGTCGAAAATCCGTCGAAAATTGCGACGGATAAGAGTTCGTCGGAAAGTTTCGTACGAAACGGGGCTTATTCTTGTAGTGGATATTGACTCTTATGGCCCTACATGTCACATACAGGATTTGAAAACCAGGAAGAGGATTGGTTTGAGTGTGATGTTTGAGGGTCTTATATACTTGGAGATAGAAGCAAGGAAGGTGAATGAAGTCTCTGTTAAAGAAGGAAGTGCAAAAAGATTACCTGAAGCTGCCTTATGGCATTTTAGACTAGGGCATTTATCCCCTAGTAGAATGAAATTAATGAGTAGTGAGTTTCCCTTTGTAAAACCTGATGAAGGTTCAGTTTGTGATGTATGTCATTATGCTAGGCACAAAAGGCTCCCTTATAGCCTGAGTACTAGAAGGGCAACAAAATCTTATGAAATAATACACCTTGATATTTGGGGTCCTATTTCTACTGTCTCTGTACATGGTCATAGGTATTTCTTAACTGCTGTTGATGACTTCAGTAGATATACCTGGGTTACCCTCTTAAAAACAAAGGGAGAAGAAAGCACTTACTTAAAGGCCTTTGTTAACATGATTGAAAACCAATATGATACCAAAGTTAAAACAATTAGGACAGGCAATGGCCCAGAGTTTCTCATACCAGACTTCTATGCATCAAAAGGCATAGTTCACCAAACCAGTTGTGTAGAGACACCACAACAGAATGGGCGAGTTGAGAGAAAACATCAACATATACTAAATGTAGCTAGAGCCCTTCTCTTCCAATCCAAACTTCCCAAACAATACTGGCCCTATGCTGTCCTTCATGCCACATACATCATCAACCGTGTCCCTAGCCCTCTCCTACAAAACAAATCCCCTTTCTACCTTATCCATGACACACTCCCTGACCTAGAAAACCTGAAAGTATTTGGCTGCCTTTGCTATGCTTCCACTCTCCAATCACATAGGTCCCAGCTTGAGCCTAGGGGTAGAAAATACATTTTTTTAGGATACAAAACAGGTGTGAAAGGGGAAATTCTTTTAGACCTAAACAATAAGGAATTGTTCATATCTAGGAATGTTGTCTATCATGAAAAGGTTTTGCCTTATAAGGGAATTCAAGCTACATCACAGTGGAATTATTTCTCACAAAACCACTGTGACAGTAGCCAGAGTGAACCGGCAACAACACAACAGAATGGTGATGAAACTGAGCCTATTATTGAGGTGTCTGCAGAAACACCTACAGAGCATCAAAGATCAACAAGGGAAAAACACCAACCAGCCTATCTCTCTGAGTATATATGCAATCTCTCAACATCCACACCTGAGACCAAAGCTTCTTCCTCAGGTATTCTATATCCTATTCAAAGTTTCCATTCCATGTCTAGCTTGTCATCTGCACAAAAACATTTTTCTACTTGTTTAAATAATGATGTAGAACCAGAATCTTATGAAGTGGCTTGTAAAAATGCCTCTTGGGTTGAGGCAATGAATGCTGAATTGGAAGCCTTGAACAAGAATGGAACGTGGGATCTAGTTGATTTGCCACACAATGTGAAGCCCATTGGTAGAAAATGGGTCTACAAAATCAAACACAAAGCAGATGGGTCAATAGAAAGGTATAAAGCCAGGCTAGTTGCCAAGGGATACAATGTGGTGGAGGGTCTTGACTTCTTTGATACTTTCAGTCCAGTAGCCAAACTGACCACAGTGAGAACTTTGCTTGCTGTTGCTTCCATGAAAAATTGGTTCCTACACCAATTAGATGTCAACAATGCATTCTTGCATGGGGACCTTGATGAGGATGTATACATGGAGGTTCCAAAAGGAGTAAAGTGTGCAAAGAATGCTCAAGTTTTCAAGCTTAAAAAGTCTCTATAAGGACTGAAACAAGCAAGCAGAAAATGGTATGAGAAGCTAACTCAACTTCTGATAACTGAGGGCTACAAGCAGTCTGCTTCAGATCACTCTCTGTTTACTTTGAGCAAAGGTGAAAATTTTACTGCTCTATTAATTTATGTTGATAATGTTATTCTGGCTGGAAACTGTGTAACTGAATTTGATAGAATCATATGTGTTCTTGATAATGCTTTCAAAATCAAGGATTTGGGGACTCTAAAATATTTTTTGGGGTTAGAAGTTTTTCAATCTAGAAATGGTATTCCAATTTGTCAGAGGAAATACTGCTTAGATTTACTGAATGAAGCTGGTTGTTTGGGCTCAAAACCAGTTTCAACTCCATTAGACTCCAATGTGAAGCTACACAAAGATTCTGGAGAAGCTTACAAAGAGGTGAGTTCATATAGGAGATTGATAGGGAGGTTGTTGTACCTCACCAACACAAGGCCAAATATCACCTTTGCTGTCCAGCAACTCAGTCAACACATAAATTCCCCAACTGTGACTCAGTACAACACTACTTGCAGAGTTTTAAGATACTTGAAAGGCAATCCTGGCAGAGGATTGTTGTTTCCCAAGGATTCAATTCTTCATGTGACTGGATTCTCATATGCTGACTGGGCTAATCGTGTGGACACCAGAAAATCTGTTGCTGGGTATTGTTTTTTTAATGGATCTTCTTTGGTTTCGTGGAGGACAAAGAAGCAGCAAACTGTGTCTAGATCTTCATCAGAGGCAGAGTACAGGGAACTCTCCACAGCCACCTGTGAACTTCAATGGTTGTTGTATATTCTTGATGATTTGGGAATCAAATGTGAAAGACCTCCTGTGTTGTTTTGTGACAATCAAAGCGCCATACATATAGCTGCAAATCCTGTTTTCCATGAGAGAACAAAACACCTTGAGATAGATTGCCACTTTGTAAGAGAGAAACTTCAAAGTGGAATGATGAAGCTGCTGCCAGTGTCTTCAAAGGGCAACTTGCATATTTTTTTACCAAAGCCCTTACACCCACAGTCTTCACTCCATTCATTTCCAAGCTTGGCATGATAAATATATACCATGGTCATGCTTCCGGGCAGCTATTAAAATCAACAATTCATGATGAGTCAGCTTTGACTAATTAATGCTGACATGGCAAGAGGAGGTGATGTGGGCACTATGAGTCACTCTATTGAAGCAATGAAGTCACCTATACTCACGAATACGGAGTAAAAGGATTCCCACCTTCTGGAAGCTCACCTTGGATACTTTCTTCTCTCTTCTCTCTCATTTCCGTTAGGGATTAGATTTACCCTAGATTTATTTTCTTAGATATTTTTCCAATTCTAGATTCTCTGTTGCTGAATTTGTTGTAGTGCATGATGCACCCTCTCCATTGCTATATATAGTGTCACTGTACTCAGCACAAAATCATTAAATGAAATATACTTTCAATCATTCTTCTTCCCTTTTTATGATTCGTAATTTAGCTCAATTGAGTTTTTCATACATGGAATTCATCGAGTTTATGATGGTATCAGTTTTGGATCTCTTAAGCAATGTATCGGTTTTGAGCCTTGTGGGTGGAATAATGTGGTTCGGAGATGAGACCCCACTAAAGTTGGGCAGCCGGGTTCCCTGGAGGAGATCAATCATCAACAAAGAACACTTAAATATGAAGATTTAAGGATAATATTAAGTATCATTTTCCTTTTGTCAAAAAAGAAGTATAATTTTGCCAAAGAAAATAAGTATAATTTTATTTATGAAAATATTTATTAAGAATATTTGGAAGAATATTCAATTAAATTTTACTTTAGAATACAATTATTTTTTAGTTCATATAAATGGTTAATGGATACTATAATTTGTAGTCAAAATATTTTTTATACATTTGTACGTAGTCTATATACGCTCTGATATTAGAAGTAAAATACATAATAAAGGTCAAATATATCTACATTAAAGATTATATTTATATAATTATGTTATACTGAATATATGTTTTGCGAGTTGGATAAACAACATTAAGGTGCGCTCGTTTGATTCCCTAAACAACATTTTGTTTTCAAAATTCCCTTGGTTCCACCGTGATTCCAATTTCGTAACTAACCCAAGAATAATTGCTACGCTGAAGTTAATCGAGAAACCAAGGATTGCCTAGGATGACATTAAATCTTACCTTCTAAGGAAAACCTTATGTCGTTCTTGTAAGATTCCTAATATCAAAATTCTCGTCTCCTTAGGACCTGGGTGATCAAGATCTAAAAAGGATAAGTATCAAAGTTCAAGCCTGGTTGAGATAGAAAGGCAGTTGAAATTGGATAAGTCGTTAACTTAGGGTATGTTTGGGAGGGGGTTTTGCGAGGGGAAGGGAGGAGAGGGCTTGAAAAAGATTAGTTTATATTTTAATATGTATTTAAGATTTAAAAAAAATTAAAAAAACAAGTTGATAGATATCCATATAACATTTTTAATCACACTTGATTTATGTTTAGAGACATTTTATAGTTTCTTCAATTCTAAATTTAAAAATATGCCCTCCCCTCCCTTTCCCTCCCAAAACCCCCTCCCAAACATACCCTTAGACAATTCTGAAAGAGCCATAACCTGTGTAATGACACCAGACTGTAGGTTTGAGTTCTGAGGACCGAGTCATAATAGTCGAAAGACGCATCCTTATCATTATTTTGGGTTAGTTAGAACATCGGTTGTACCGGTGACTGCCTGAAATGCTAGAAATGTTTCTGAGATAACCGAAGATGTGGGTTACTCAAACTCTTACTCGAAAGTAATGGAAGGCTGGGTAACACGTGAATATAATTGCTAGTTGGGGAGGTATCAAGTCATGTTAGGGCAATCATCTTCCAGCAGTTATCGTGTTCAAGGTTCCGCTACTGATAACCCATATTTATATGAGTTATTTGTGCTCTTCTCACTTAAATCCAAGCCAGTTCTCTAGTAATTCTAGTACTTTAATATGTAAATTTGCAATTAAAAGTATAGATGTAGGTTCAGAGTTGATTTCCTAAATATAGGGCATAATAAGTGTCTTTGTGAATATATTGAGGTTCAGAGTTGATTATAACGCCGGATGTCTAACACTGGATTCATCGAAATGGGTTATAGGTCAACAATAGATATAGATTATCTAGAATTTTAGGAGTCGGGGTAAGATATATAGATTATATCGAGTTGGGTGACGACCCAACGAATAGCATGCTAGGCGGGGAAGTCATGAGCCCCTACCCTAGGCCCTGAAACGTTATGGCTTGGTCTAATAACGTGGGTTATCGGGATTGTGGGCTTTGCACGGCCGATTTCTGCTACTTTGTTCCCAAATCACGGATCCATCTCTCTCGTTCATCTGCCTTCCCTCGCCTCTCTCGTTCCCAAATTACTTGAGTGGATTCTAACTCTTCTTAGTAGGTGCTCATTAAATACATGATAGAATAATGTTTATCTTATCTTTATCCAACTCTATATCATATATTGTCTATATCGTATCCTAGCTATAAAACAAGCCCTAAAATCTTATGAGAACTACTGTTATTAGAATTTGGAGTTAGTATCCTCTCAAGTACTTGTTCTGTAGTCGGAGAGAGAGTGACACATACAATAAAATAATAAATGCAATAAATGTTATTATATTTTGATACTAGTATGTAACCCGTGCGCATGGGAAGCAATATTCGTGAATGATATTAAATTTAAATAATTTTGTGGAGAAAATAATATAATTAATAAATAAAATAAGTAAAGAATCTTTCATTTAATTTGGCGATGTTTGATAACAATACACCATTTTTAATGATTTAAATTTAGCATATGTATCATTAATGGTTATGAAGAATAAATATAAATATAAAGCACAATTAGTGCATATTAATAATCTAAGGTATTTTTTGGTTTTACCCAGGGTATCCACTGCCGACCGCAGTGACTAGTCCCTCGATGAGTGGGACAGCTGACCCGAGGTGTTTAACGCTGCTCCATACCCATGGCGGGGATCGAACCCCCGACCATTGATTAAGGGAAGATGAGCCCCAACCGCTCAACCCCACGCCCCGGGTTTAATAATCTACGGTATGAGTAATAAAATAACTTAAGTTATCTATTTGAGAAATCAGTTTGAGTCTTTTTTTTTTTGTTTGGACCATTGCTGGCTACACACGTAGTCTCCCAATACTTTCAACGAAGGACTAATCTGCGCTCGCTACTTGTGGCAAGGATTTCGCTGGCCAACTCCCTGTTTTAACGTGTGTGGGAATCGAACCCGGGAGCAAACCGGATCGACCCCCACCACGTACCCAACAGCAGCCCGACCATTGGGGCAGAGGAGCTGGTTTAGTTTGAGTCTAATATATGGATAGAAAATCAAAATAAATAAAATCATAACTATATTAATTCATGAACAGTCTACATGGACCGTCCATGTAGGCTGCCAAGTAATTTTACCAAAAAAGCCACGGAATCAAGTCTAAAATACGTGGAAGCCATGTAATCCTAATCATAACTGTTCTGGACTGGATGAAGAGGCCCATTCAGAAATTAGACATGGATTGGCCCAATCACTATTGATCCACGTCCACCATATGAAAGCCCAATTATGACTCTCATACTTGGATGGCTCAGATCAACTCTATCAATCTGACGGCTCATAATGGGCATGATTCCCTATAAATATTGGCTCACATTGCTATAAAGAGGTAGATTCTCATTCCTAGCTAAATCACACACCTATTCTCAATACTGACTTGAGCGTCGGAGTGGCTTCGCAGGTACACGTCCCACTGCTCATCACTGCTATTATGGCCAATATTAAAGTAAGAAGAATCCTGGTCGACTAGGGTAGCTCAGTGAACGTCATTTTTGAAGACTTACTACAAGTTTTGAACTTCTCCCCCGACGACCTGACTCCCTATTGAGGGGGGGAGCGGACCGGATTCAACGGATCAAAAACCAAGCCACTGGGCCATTTGGAGTTGATGGTCACTGTTGCACCCCGAAAAACCCCGGTTTGGGTTTCTCAATGTACAACGTGGAAAATTTTTGAAGCCGCCACCAATATTTTAATTTTAAGACCAAAGCATTGAAAAAAGGTCTTTTGAACAAGGCGAATGGTCTTTTGAAAACTAGAGATATCGGTTCGGGGGTCGATTACGTGCGAGGAAGGTGTTAGCACCGCGCACGTCCTTTCTACCGAAAGGGAACCTCTAATTAAATGTGTGGTTTTAACGTTTGATTTGAAAAATACCTAGATTTGCCTATTTATTTCTTGTTTGAAGATGAATGGGAAAACTTAATGAAAATTTTTATTTTTGGCGAGAAAGGGAGGGAAAAAAGGGTTTTTAGAAAAAATGCTTGACGGGACATGGCCCGCTCCTACGTATCTCCCGGTGCGATGGAGAATTCAAAGCTACGTAGTTCTTGGTTTTTTGGTTTTGAAAATGTTTGAAAAGGGGAAGAGCTTTCATAATGATCGAGCAAGCAAAGGCTTTGAGTGATCATTACTAATGACTCTGGATAGTGTTCATGACAATCAAACAAGCCAAGGCTTTGAGTGATAGTCACTAATAACAATGGGTTTGAAAATGACTTTTTGGTTTGTTTTGTGAAAATGATTGGTTTATGTTAGACTTGAGAGTCTATAAAAGTAACCTTAGAGGGGGGGGTGAATAAGGTTATAGGTGATTAATGGATTCTTTTTCAATTTAAAAACTTTTTCGATATTGGTTTGGATTAAATGCGGAATAATAATATTTGACCAATATAGAAGGAGTAGAATGAGATGATGGACAGATCAAAATTGTATACAGCAATAAAATAGATAATAAGAAGAAAGATTACAATATGATATATTTGCACAGTTATATTGAGAATATGATAATATAAGCAGTTATGATAATATCAATATTATAAGCAAATAAAGTGCAAAATATAAAGAGATAGGGAAGAGAGAGAGACACAGCAATTTAGCGAGGTTCGGGATAAAACCCCTACGTCCTCGGCCTTAGGCTTTTCAACCCTTGGACTTAGTAACCACTATATTGAAGAGAGTTTGATACAAACAGTCGACCCCAATATAAGTGAATCTCAATTCCCCTGAATTGAGAACCTAAGCACTCTTGCTAAGGATTTCTAAACCAACTCAATAACCCTATTGAGAGACCCAAGTACACAGCCCAGGTTTTCAAAACACCAACTCAATCACCTGATTGAGAGACCCAAGTACAAAGCCCAGGATTTCAAAAAACACCTACTCAATCACTTGATTGAGAGACCCAAGTACAAAGCCCAGGATTTCAAAAACACCTTGAAATAAAATAAATTACACAATAGAGTTCTATGATCCAATCACTTCAGAGAATGAGTCAGTTTAGAAACTGAGAGAGATGAGTGATCTTAGGATATTATAGATGCTCTATAAGATGAGGGATGATCTTGCTTTTGCAACCACTTCAAAATTGATATAACAATAGAAGTTGAGGTTGCTTGAAAGCTTTTAAAAATATAGATATGATTTTGAAAAAACAAAGCTTTTTGAAAAACAAGATTCAAAACAGTTGGAGCACAGGATCTCAGATCTAGATCTATAAACAGCTTTTGAAAAAAAGATATAACAATTTAAAATCAAAAGCTTATAAAAATAAAACAATGAGGAGCAATAGATCTATAGAGATTCGAATATGAGAGAGTAGAGAAGAAATTGTGAGCAGTGGTGTTGTGTGAAGGTGAAGCTCAACCTATGTATTTATAGGCTTAGGCACCGTTGAAAATTTTTGAAAAGCATTTAATATAGGTGAAGAATCGATTCATAGACCAAGTTAAAATGTGAAGGAATCGATTCATTGCCTTTAAAAAATAAAAGAATCGATTCATTGTTTCTTTAGAAATAGGTGAGAATCGATTTTCAGGACATCCTGAATAAGGTAGGAATCGATTCTTACTTTGTTTAAAATGAGGAGGAATCGATTCATAGCTTATAGGATTGCTTGAAAATCGATTTCATAGTCTTTTGAAATAGAAGGAAATCGATTCTTACCTTTGGCTTGAGAATATGTAGAAATCGATTACATGCTTCAAACATAGGATAAGGAAATCGATTCTTGGCCTATAGGTGAGCCTAAAATCGATTTCATAGCCTATATAAATTATATAAATCGATTTCATAGCCATTGGAACAAAATAGAAAATGATTTTTGATTTCCACAAAATCGTTTTTAGGTTTAGGTGCCACCTTATGCATGCATGCAATTTTGTGAAATATTTTTTCAAAACTATTTTTATGCATCATGCATGTTTTGAAAAAGTCATCTCTCTCAATAGCTAAAGTGCCACACACTTTAGGTGATAGGACCTTTACATAGAGTCCTAAAAAAGGCTTAGACACACAATAGGGTTTTGAACTTCTTATGATGCTTCTTCTTCAAGCTTCTCCTTTTTGAGTCTTCTTCCTTTTAAAATAAGTCCTGCACTTTGCTCAATGTGAAAGATTAGTAGATATATGTAATTTGTTATCATTCAAAATAAAGGACTGTTTTACCCTTGGTTCAACAAACTCCCCCTTTTTGATGATAACAAATTACATTATGCATAGGGATTAAAAATCTTAAAAAGAAGGCTCCCCCTAAGCATATGCATAACAATAATCAGCATAATACCACATATAACATGAGCATAATATTTTCTCCCCATATATAACATGCATAATAATATTCTCTCCCCCTTTGTTTTCATCAAAAAGGAGGTGGGGTGAAACAAAATCATAAACTAGCATAGTCAAGCATCCCTAGCTCTCTACGGATTTTACAAAAAGGAGCTTCGGCTAGGGGTTTTGTGAAAATATCTGCTAGTTGGTCATCTGTGCCTACAACTTTTAGTTCAATGCTCCCCCTAGACACATGATCTCTAATAAAGTGATGTCGTATGTCTATATGTTTAGTTCTAGAGTGTTGTATAGGGTTTCTAGCAATATTTATGGCACTTGTATTATCACACAAAACAGGCACATTTTCAAAAATTAGACCAAAGTCTTGCAAAGTTTGTTTCATCCACAGAACTTGTGCGACGCAGTTTCCAACAGCCACATATTCAGCTTCAGCTGTGGACAAAGCAACACTGTTCTGCTTCTTACTAGACCAGGAGGTCAAACAAGGACCAAGAAAATGACAAGTTCCACTAGTACTTTTTCTATCAAGAGTGCAACCTGCAAAATCAGCGTCAGAATAACCAATCAAATCAAAAGTACTCGATTTCGGGTACCACAAACCAAAGTCTATGGTCCCTTTAACATACCTAAGAATTCTTTTAACGGCTGTTAAATGGGATTCTTTAGGACATGTTTGAAATCGGGCACATAAGCATACAGCAAACATAATATCAGGACGGGAGGCAGTTAAGTATAAGAGACTACCTATCATACCTCGATACATAGTTTCGTTTACAGGTTTACCGTTTTCATCTTTATCGAGTTTGGTTGCTGTTGCCATAGGAGTGCTGATATCTTTTGCGTCATTCATGTTGTATTTCTTCAGCAGTTCCTTTGAGAACTTTGTTTGGGATATGAAGATTCCTTCTTTTAATTGTTTCACTTGAAGTCCCAAGAAAAAGTTAAGTTCTCCCATCATACTCATTTCAAATTCACTAGTCATCATCTCAGAAAATTCCTTGCACAAATCATCATTAGTAGATCCAAAGATAATATCATCAACATAGATTTGAACTACTATGATATGTTTGCCCTTGGTTTTAAGGAATAAGGTAGAATCAATCTTACCCTTTTGGAAACCATTGGCAATTAAACGTTTGCTTAATCTCTCATACCAAGCTCTTGGGGCTTGTTTCAATCCATAGAGGGCTTTGTCAAGTTTAAAGACGTGATCGGGATTTTTTAAAATCTTCAAAACCAGGGGGTTGTTTTACATAAACTTCTTCTTCTAAAAAACCATTTAGGAAGGCACTTTTGACATCCATTTGGTGTAGTTTGAAATCCATGTAGGAGGCAAATGCCAAAATTATCCTAATGGACTCCAATCTAGCCACAGGAGCAAAAGTTTCTTCAAAATCCACCCCTTCGATTTGATTAAAACCTTGAACTACTAGACGACTTTTGTTTAATAAAATTGTTCCATTTTCGTCAAGTTTGTTGCGAAAAACCCATTTAGTTCCTATGATGGTCCGATCGACCGGTTTTTCAACTAAGTGCCAAACTTTATTTCTTTCAAATTGTTCAAGTTCTTTTTGCATTGACAAAACCCACTCTGGATCATTTAAAGCTTCCTTGATATTATTTCGAACTATTTGAGAGACAAAAGCACTATGAAAGCATAAAAGATTAAGAGAAGAGCGAGTCGTTACCCCCTTTGATGAACTACCAATAATTTGCTCCATGGGATGATCTCGAACTGATTTCCATGTTTTGGGCAGATCATCGTGAGTTCTTCCATGGAGATGATCATCAATGTCTTGGGGCTCTTGTTCCACTATAACTTCTTCTTGAGATTCAGCTTCCTCCTCGGCTTCTTCTACACTTTCACTGTTAGTTTCAGGTGATCTATTTTTGATCACTTCAATCACTTCATCCTCATGATTAGCAGCTTTCTTATCAAAAGGGTTAGTTTCATCAAAAGAAACATGAATAGATTCTTGCATAGTTTTATCAATTTTATTGTAAACGATATAAGATCTACTATGATTTGAATAACCCATAAAAATACCTTCAGTTGATTTAGCATCAAACTTACCCAACTTGTCCTTTGTATTAAGAATGAAGCACTTACTTCCAAAGACTTTGAAGTATGAAATGTTTGGAGCTCTACCATTCCACAGCTCATATGGAGTTTTGTTGAGAGATGGCCTTAAGTATACACGGTTTAGCACATGACACGCTGTATCCACTGCATGACCCCAGAAGTATTTGGGAAGGTTGTGCTCATTCAGCATTGTCCTGCTCATCTCTTGTATAGTTCGGTTCTTTCTTTCAACTACACCATTTTGTTGAGGAGTTCTTGGAGCTGAAAAGTTATGATGAATGCCATACTTTTCACACCACGTCTTGAATGATGAATTTTCGTACTCTCCTCCATGATCGCTTCTAATTTCTTTGATGGCTAAGTTTTTCTCATTTTGTAGCTTTCTGCACAACTTAGCAAACTCGTTAAAAGCATCACTTTTATTTGCAAGTAGGATAACCCAAGTATATCTAGAATAATCATCAACAATAACAAAGACATACTTAGACCCTCCTAGACTTACGACATCAATTTCACCAAACAAATCAAGATGTAGCAGTTCAAGCACATTTTTGGTGGAAATAACAGGTTTTGATTTAAAAGAGGTTTTGTGCATTTTACCAAGTTGACATGCATCACATAATTGGCCTTTTTCATATTTCAATTTTGGTAGACCTCTAACATGCTCATTCTTACTTAACTTAGATAGTTGTTCTATACTAGCATGTCCTAAGCGTCTATGCCACAAATCCACATCATCAATCAAGGTAGGCATACATACTATCTCATCACTTACATTATCAAAATCAACATAGTATACATTGTTTTCTCGAAAGCCAGTAATGTAGAGTTTAGAAGTCATATGGGTGATAACACATTTATCAACAGAAAAGTGCACATCAAAATCATTATCGCATAATTGACTAACACTTAGTAAGTTAAATTTAACGCCATCAACTAATAAAGCATCTTTAATTTTAATTGTGTTTTCCTTACCCACACAACCTTTACCTATTACTTGAGCAGATTCATTGTTGGCAAACTTTACAGATCCGCTTGCTTTGTTGCTCAGTTTTAGAAACAGTGAAGCATCACCAGTCATATGCCTTGAGCAACCACTATCAACCATCCACACATTTTTCTTTTTAGCTGAGGGACCAACCTGCAAAAGAATTGTTTAACACCTAGCACGAGGTACCCTTTTTGTTGGGTCCTTGGGAGTTAGTCATCAAGGGGTTTGCTTTCACAATCCACCTTGGTTTCTTCCAAACAGGTACAAGAGTTCCAAGCTCACATATTTTACGGATGGGGCAAGAAGAAGAGCTATGGTTCCCTTTTTGACAATATGTGCATTTAAAGATAGTAGGTTTATGATTAGAGGTAGAAGCTACAAAGGTGATATTTTTGTTTGAGCTGGAGGTGGTGGAATTTCCTTGGTACCCAATACCTCTCCTATCAACATATTGATGTTGAGAGTGAAGCAACTGAGTCAAGGTCTTTTCACCAACCTCAAACTTTTTCAAAGATTCTTTCAAAAATTCATTTTCAACCTTGACTTTTTCAAAATTTTGTTTTAGTTCTCGAAATTCAAGGTTGACTGATTTGTGTAGTTCATTCTTTAATCTAGTGACTTCTCTTTCAAGAGTCTCGATTTGAGTGGATAAGCTTTTGTTGCTCTTTGTTAGTTTCTTGGATTTTAACAAAAGTTTTTCATGTTCGAAATATAGAGCCTCAAAAGCTTCACTCAGATCGTGACTACTATAGTCATTATCAATCATATCATCATGCATAGAGGAGGTAGATGAACTAGAAAAGTTAAGGCTTACCTTTGATGTATCATTTGCCATGCTGCAGACAGCATTGTCGGTCTGCTCATCTTCTTCTGATTCACCATCAGTGCTGAGATTGTCCCATGTTGCTTCAGGTGTGTTCTTTGCCATGAGGCAGACAGCATTTGCAACTTCTTCTTCTTCTTCGGTCTCACTTTCAGTTTCTGTATTGTCCCATGTTGCTTTCATTGCTTTCTTTTGCTTAGATTTCAGCTTGTAACAGTTTTCTTTGATGTGACCGGGTTTGTTGCATTCGAAACATCTTGGTTGATCATTCTTTTTCTCATACCTGTCTTCTTTGTTGTACCCGGACTTCTTTGAAAAGTCACCCTTTCCAAACTTTTTGAATCTCATAAATTTTTTGAAATTTTTGGCAAGCATAGCCATATCTTCATCATCGGTTTCTTCTTCAGATTCAACCTCTTTCCTTGCTACTTTAGAAGTTTTAGCAGCAAGGGCAAGAGATTTCTTCTCTTTTACAGTTTCTTTTTCTTGATTCTTTTTGGCAGCCAGAACTACCTCAAATGCTAGCAATGATCCAATAAGGTCTTCTTGAGGTAAAGTGCCAATGTCTTTGGCTTCGGTTATAGCACAAGTCTTAGGGAAGAAATCACCAGTTAAGGATTCAAGGATCTTTCCATTCAAATCCTTGTTGGTGTATTTCTTTCCTAAGGCCCTCAAGTTGTTTACAATTAAATTTAATCTCTGATGCATTGCTGCGACAGACTCACCTTCTTTCATTTTAAAACTTTCATATTCAGAGGTGAGAATTCTAATTTTAGTATCTTTTACCTAGCTTGTCCCGACATGAGTGGCTTGAAGGCAGTCCCAGATTTCCTTTGCACTTTGACACCCTTTTACTCTACCATATTCTTCTTCACAGAGTGATAGATGAAGGATATTCATGGCCTTTGCATTTAGGGATATCTTGTCAAGCTCAGATTTTCTTAACTCACTTAGGTCGATGGTGTAGATGTCTTCTACCGGTACTTCTTCAGCTTTGCCAGTGGCTTGAATTTTTGAAGTGTCACCATCAGTATTACCTGGTTTTGTGATCTTGATCTTCATCGGGATTAGAGGACCATCCACTATGATTCTCCATAGAGTGAAGTCAATTGCCTGCACATGACATTTCATACGACTACTCCAGTAATCGTAGTTAGTACCATCAAATAGAGGAGGCCTATTAGAAGACATTCCTTCTTTCATGAATGAACCCATAATCACAGATATATAACAGGATTAATTTAAATTGCGAGATGTAAAGCTCTAAAGCAATTACTAGCTACTGATACCACTTGTTAGACTTGAGAGTCTATAAAAGTAACCTTAGAGGGGGGGTGAATAAGGTTATAGGTGATTAATGGATTCTTTTTCAATTTAAAAACTTTTTCGATATTGGTTTGGATTAAATGCGGAATAATAATATTTGACCAATATAGAAGGAGTAGAATGAGATGATGGACAGATCAAAATTGTATACAGCAATAAAATAGATAATAAGAAGAAAGATTACAATATGATATATTTGCACAGTTATATTGAGAATATGATAATATAAGCAGTTATGATAATATCAATATTATAAGCAAATAAAGTGCAAAATATAAAGAGATAGGGAAGAGAGAGAGACACAGCAATTTAGCGAGGTTCGGGATAAAACCCCTACGTCCTCGGCCTTAGGCTTTTCAACCCTTGGACTTAGTAACCACTATATTGAAGAGAGTTTGATACAAACAGTCGACCCCAATATAAGTGAATCTCAATTCCCCTGAATTGAGAACCTAAGCACTCTTGCTAAGGATTTCTAAACCAACTCAATAACCCTATTGAGAGACCCAAGTACACAGCCCAGGTTTTCAAAACACCAACTCAATCACCTGATTGAGAGACCCAAGTACAAAGCCCAGGATTTCAAAAAACACCTACTCAATCACTTGATTGAGAGACCCAAGTACAAAGCCCAGGATTTCAAAAACACCTTGAAATAAAATAAATTACACAATAGAGTTCTATGATCCAATCACTTCAGAGAATGAGTCAGTTTAGAAACTGAGAGAGATGAGTGATCTTAGGATATTATAGATGCTCTATAAGATGAGGGATGATCTTGCTTTTGCAACCACTTCAAAATTGATATAACAATAGAAGTTGAGGTTGCTTGAAAGCTTTTAAAAATATAGATATGATTTTGAAAAAACAAAGCTTTTTGAAAAACAAGATTCAAAACAGTTGGAGCACAGGATCTCAGATCTAGATCTATAAACAGCTTTTGAAAAAAAGATATAACAATTTAAAATCAAAAGCTTATAAAAATAAAACAATGAGGAGCAATAGATCTATAGAGATTCGAATATGAGAGAGTAGAGAAGAAATTGTGAGCAGTGGTGTTGTGTGAAGGTGAAGCTCAACCTATGTATTTATAGGCTTAGGCACCGTTGAAAATTTTTGAAAAGCATTTAATATAGGTGAAGAATCGATTCATAGACCAAGTTAAAATGTGAAGGAATCGATTCATTGCCTTTAAAAAATAAAAGAATCGATTCATTGTTTCTTTAGAAATAGGTGAGAATCGATTTTCAGGACATCCTGAATAAGGTAGGAATCGATTCTTACTTTGTTTAAAATGAGGAGGAATCGATTCATAGCTTATAGGATTGCTTGAAAATCGATTTCATAGTCTTTTGAAATAGAAGGAAATCGATTCTTACCTTTGGCTTGAGAATATGTAGAAATCGATTACATGCTTCAAACATAGGATAAGGAAATCGATTCTTGGCCTATAGGTGAGCCTAAAATCGATTTCATAGCCTATATAAATTATATAAATCGATTTCATAGCCATTGGAACAAAATAGAAAATGATTTTTGATTTCCACAAAATCGTTTTTAGGTTTAGGTGCCACCTTATGCATGCATGCAATTTTGTGAAATATTTTTTCAAAACTATTTTTATGCATCATGCATGTTTTGAAAAAGTCATCTCTCTCAATAGCTAAAGTGCCACACACTTTAGGTGATAGGACCTTTACATAGAGTCCTAAAAAAGGCTTAGACACACAATAGGGTTTTGAACTTCTTATGATGCTTCTTCTTCAAGCTTCTCCTTTTTGAGTCTTCTTCCTTTTAAAATAAGTCCTGCACTTTGCTCAATGTGAAAGATTAGTAGATATATGTAATTTGTTATCATTCAAAATAAAGGACTGTTTTACCCTTGGTTCAACAAACTCCCCCTTTTTGATGATAACAAATTACATTATGCATAGGGATTAAAAATCTTAAAAAGAAGGCTCCCCCTAAGCATATGCATAACAATAATCAGCATAATACCACATATAACATGAGCATAATATTTTCTCCCCATATATAACATGCATAATAATATTCTCTCCCCCTTTGTTTTCATCAAAAAGGAGGTGGGGTGAAACAAAATCATAAACTAGCATAGTCAAGCATCCCTAGCTCTCTACGGATTTTACAAAAAGGAGCTTCGGCTAGGGGTTTTGTGAAAATATCTGCTAGTTGGTCATCTGTGCCTACAAATTTTAGTTCAATGCTCCCCCTAGACACATGATCTCTAATAAAGTGATGTCGTATGTCTATATGTTTAGTTCTAGAGTGTTGTATAGGGTTCCTAGCAATATTTATGGCACTTGTATTATCACACAAAACAGGCACATTTTCAAAAATTAGACCAAAGTCTTGCAAAGTTTGTTTCATCCACAGAACTTGTGCGACGCAGTTTCCAACAGCCACATATTCAGCTTCAGCTGTGGACAAAGCAACACTGTTCTGCTTCTTACTAGACCAGGAGGTCAAACAAGGACCAAGAAAATGACAAGTTCCACTAGTACTTTTTCTATCAAGAGTGCAACCTGCAAAATCAGCGTCAGAATAACCAATCAAATCAAAAGTACTCGATTTCGGGTACCACAAACCAAAGTCTATGGTCCCTTTAACATACCTAAGAATTCTTTTAACGGCTGTTAAATGGGATTCTTTAGGACATGCTTGAAATCGGGCACATAAGCATACAGCAAACATAATATCAGGACGGGAGGCAGTTAAGTATAAGAGACTACCTATCATACCTCGATACATAGTTTCGTTTACAGGTTTACCGTTTTCATCTTTATCGAGTTTGGTTGCTGTTGCCATAGGAGTGCTGATATCTTTTGCGTCATTCATGTTGTATTTCTTCAGCAGTTCCTTTGAGAACTTTGTTTGGGATATGAAGATTCCTTCTTTTAATTGTTTCACTTGAAGTCCCAAGAAAAAGTTAAGTTCTCCCATCATACTCATTTCAAATTCACTAGTCATCATCTTAGAAAATTCCTTGCACAAATCATCATTAGTAGATCCAAAGATAATATCATCAACATAGATTTGAACTACTATGATATGTTTGCCCTTGGTTTTAAGGAATAAGGTAGAATCAATCTTACCCTTTTGGAAACCATTGGCAATTAAATGTTTGCTTAATATCTCATACCAAGCTCTTGGGGCTTGTTTCAATCCATAGAGGGCTTTGTCAAGTTTAAAGACGTGATCGGGATTTTTTAAAATCTTCAAAACCAGGGGGTTGTTTTACATAAACTTCTTCTTCTAAAAAACCATTTAGGAAGGCACTTTTGACATCCATTTGGTGTAGTTTGAAATCCATGTAGGAGGCAAATGCCAAAATTATCCTAATGGACTCCAATCTAGCCACAGGAGCAAAAGTTTCTTCAAAATCCACCCCTTCGATTTGATTAAAACCTTGAACTACTAGACGACTTTTGTTTAATAAAATTGTTCCATTTTCGTCAAGTTTGTTGCGAAAAACCCATTTAGTTCCTATGATGGTCCGATCGACCGGTTTTTCAACTAAGTGCCAAACTTTATTTCTTTCAAATTGTTCAAGTTCTTTTTGCATTGACAAAACCCACTCTGGATCATTTAAAGCTTCCTTGATATTATTTCGAACTATTTGAGAGACAAAAGCACTATGAAAGCATAAAAGATTAAGAGAAGAGCGAGTCGTTACCCCCTTTGATGAACTACCAATAATTTGCTCCATGGGATGATCTCGAACTGATTTCCATGTTTTGGGCAGATCATCGTGAGTTCTTCCATGGAGATGATCATCAATGTCTTGGGGCTCTTGTTCCACTATAACTTCTTCTTGAGATTCAGCTTCCTCCTCGGCTTCTTCTACACTTTCACTGTTAGTTTCAGGTGATCTATTTTTGATCACTTCAATCACTTCATCCTCATGATTAGCAGCTTTCTTATCAAAAGGGTTAGTTTCATCAAAAGAAACATGAATAGATTCTTGCATAGTTTTATCAATTTTATTGTAAACGATATAAGCTCTACTATGATTTGAATAACCCATAAAAATACCTTCAGTTGATTTAGCATCAAACTTACCCAACTTGTCCTTTGTATTAAGAATGAAGCACTTACTTCCAAAGACTTTGAAGTATGAAATGTTTGGAGCTCTACCATTCCACAGCTCATATGGAGTTTTGTTGAGAGATGGCCTTAAGTATACACGGTTTAGCACATGACACGCTGTATCCACTGCATGACCCCAGAAGTATTTGGGAAGGTTGTGCTCATTCAGCATTGTCCTGCTCATCTCTTGTATAGTTCGGTTCTTTCTTTCAACTACACCATTTTGTTGAGGAGTTCTTGGAGCTGAAAAGTTATGATGAATGCCATACTTTTCACACCACGTCTTGAATGCTGAATTTTCGTACTCTCCTCCATGATCGCTTCTAATTTCTTTGATGGCTAAGTTTTTCTCATTTTGTAGCTTTCTGCACAACTTAGCAAACTCGTTAAAAGCATCACTTTTATTTGCAAGTAGGATAACCCAAGTATATCTAGAATAATCATCAACAATAACAAAGACATACTTAGTGAAAAGTAAAGTAAAAATGCATGAGGTGAATGGTAATTATTTAATGAGATGGTAAAGTAAAAATGCATGAAGTGAATATGAGATGGTAAAGTAAAAATGCATGAAGTGAATGGTAATTATTTAATGAGATGGTAAAGTAAAAATGCATGAAGTGAATGGTAATTATTTAATGAGATGGTAAAGTAAAAATGCATGAGGTAAATGGGAAGTGGTAAAATATTTTTATGTTTTAGTAAAAAGTTAATGAATGGTAAAGTAAAAATGCATGAGGTAAATGGGAAGTGGTAAAATCTTTTTATGTTTTAGTAAAAAGTTAATGAATGGTAAAGTAAAAATGCATGAGGTAAATGGGAAGTGGTAAAATCTTTTTATGTTTTAGTAAAAAGTTAATGAATGGTAAAGTAAAAAGTAAGTGAGTGGTTAAAAATAAAAAAAACACATTGATACAATTGCATTCATTTACACAAGATCAAACAACTATTTCAAGCACAAAAATAGGCACAATTATTTCATGTCAAGATTCACAGTCAACATGTAGAACAAAGTACATGACTAAACCCTAAATTATCATGCCATGTTACAAGATAATTATCAAGCAAAACATGCATCTATTCTTCACATAAATTAAAGGAAAGAAAAAGGCAACAAAAACCCTAAATCTATAAGCTCAAAACCGAAGCCTCATACACCAAAAATCAAGCCCAAAATTCAACTTACAATTCATGACATGAACAAGAAAATGCAAGGGAAATTAATCAAGCACAAGAACAACTCCTTCAAGGCCAAGGACCCATCTCAAACACCCAAAGCTCCCTAAGTCTTTGTCAAAATGTTTGAAATGGATCCTCAAAGCAACAACAACAAGCAATCAAGAAGGAGTTGGGAGTAGAAGAGAGATTATGCAAGAAGAACTAAATATGGGATGCAAAGTTTCAAGGCTTACCTCAAAATCACAAAGAAATGAAGAAGGAGATGATATGAACACAAAGATTGCTAGCTCTTAGCAATTTGATGATACAACCTTGAAGAGAATGGAAGGAGTGATGATGATCTAACAAGAAATGAAGGATTTGATGATTGATTTTTGAAGAAAAATGGATGAGGGAGAAGGGGGTAGTTTCGCAAGAAGAGAGGAGAAGGGGGAAGCTTTGGTGTGCTAGGGTTTTGTGTAGGAGAATGAGAAGCCAAAAAAAAGATCCATAGGTGTGGGAATGAGGGGGGTATTTATAGGATGAAACTAGGTCTAAGGGTAATTTAGTCTTTGTGCTTTTAATGTGCTCTAGGATTGAGTCTCAATTTTGAATCAAGGGTTGAGATTAATCCTCACATGGATTAAGGGTATTGAAGAAGCACAAAATGAAGAGTATGGGAGAGAGGGGGGCGAAAATGAAGAAGGAAAAAAAGGAAAAAGAAAAATGAATTTTCTTATTTTGGAAGAGATATTTTATGTGAGATAGGGTTAAGGGCCTTTTAGGGAAGAATTGTTACAAAAGAGGGAACTTTGGGTTTTCTTATGAAGGGGTTAGTGTAAGTGAGTGGAGTATTTTACCAAAGAGGGTATAATGGAAGAGTGTGGAAGAAATTGGAGAGAGAGAGAGAGAGATTCGAAATTGAGGGGATAAGGAGGAAAAAAAAACTTGTTTTTTTGGTCTTTTTGTCTTATTTGAAGACACTTTCTTATTTTGAGTTTGAATTTTGGTCATGGGAAATAATGGGAATGCAACTATTGAAAATGTGTTACATGTTTTTGGGCACCATAAAATATTCCCTCTAGTCCCCCATGACAATAAAAATTGTCACTTAAGAATTGAGGAATATTTAATGGTCCTTTTTATTTTTCTATGCACTAAAAACGGAAAAATACATTTTAATTATTTTTGACTAGGGTTTTCTTTCTAAAAAATTGTACAAAAATTATCCTTGATAGAATAAAAATGTACTTTTTGTGGATGTTCATTTTTTGCGAGAAAATCATCTTTTTGCGAAAAATGACCAAAATGCCCTTTTTGACCCTAAAACCCTAATTTCTCCAAAAGTACATTCCAACTCCAAAAATGATTTTAGGAACTTTGAAATGACTTCTATAACCCTAAATGCAATGCATGATGCTCTTTTCTCTTATTTATTTGTTTTTTGGGGAAAATTAGGGTTTTGACCTAAGCCGGACAAAATTGGGGTATGACAGCTGCCCCTCTTTATCTGGATTTTAACGAGGAATATGGATTGGCTGAAACATATTCCGAGGCAAAATAGAGATGAAGAATTCAGGAATTATACCGATTTTGTCTCCTTAGGTAAAAATCCGAATTTTCCCATTTTTTCTTTTCTCATTTTTTATTTTTGTTGATGTCAGATGAAAAATGCAATATGTATGCAAAAACAGATTAGATTTTTTTTGAATCACCACTTGGCGTGCTAATATAAAAACAACGATTTGTGAGCAGGAAATAAAGCGGTAAAGAAAGCACAGAGGGCTCAAGAGGAGCACAGAGGGCTCAGGGGGAGCACAGAGGGCTCAGGGGGAGCACAGAGGGCTCAGGAGGAGCATAGAGGGCTCAGGGGGAGCACAGAGGGCTCAGGAGGAGCACAGAGGGCTCAGGATGAGCATAGAGGGCTCAGGGGGAGCACAGAGGGCTCAGGAGGAGCACAGAGGGCTCAGGGGGAGCACAGAGGGCTCAGGAGGAGCACAGAGGGCTCAGGGGGAGCACAAAGGGCTCAGGGGGAGCACAAAGGGCTCATGATTTTGGTGTAATGATGAATGTAGTGAAATGCTATTCCTGATTCTTCATCTCTTTTGTCAGCTTTCTCCTTTCTGACTGTTTGCTTTTCTTGGTTTTTTTCCTTTGACCAGCTTTCTTTTTTCTGATCGTTTGTTTTTCTTTGTTTGTTGTTTTTTCTTGAATGATTTTGCCTGATCAGCTTTCTTTTTCTGATCATCTCTTTTTCTTTGCTTGTTTTCTTTTGCTCTTTATGAAATGCGAATATGCAAATGTAGTGCTTTGATGTTTGATGCAAAGATTGATACTTGTAATGCAAGTGTGCGATGCCATGACAGTGATTCATGTTTTGATGAATAGAATGCTCTTTGTTTTATTTTCTGCTCATTTCTTTCTCTTTTCATGAAATGCGGGCATGCGAATGCAATGTGTCGATGAGTGGCATGGAGGAATGAACGATAATAGAATGACGAATGACATGGGGAGCCTTTGTGTTGCCTTGCATGATACACATGTAATGCTTTGATGCAAGGACTTTGGTTCTTTCCCTTTTATGAAATGCAAACATTAATATGATGCAAATGCAATGACATGGGATGACGTGTTTTTGCTTTTTTTTTGGCATAGGGACTTTCGGATTCTTGAGTGATCAATTCAAACGTCTTGATGACTATCCCGAATGTGTATTCGACTTAGCCCCCCCCCCCCCCATTTATTGAAAAGGATTTGATGTTCGATACAATGATGTTGAAATATTATGGAGTACTTGTGTTTTTACTTTTTCTTTCTTTATGATGCAATGCTTTGATGCTTTAGGGAATGAAATGGAAGATTTTTGCTTTTATCCGTTGCTTCTTTTTTGTTGCCTTTCATGAAATGACGATGTTGGCACGATGCAAATGGGACACTATGATAAACAAAATGGAACGCCTAAATGCATGAGGCGAAAAATAAGATATGGATGATTGGGGTACTTGAACATTTTTGTGATGATGAGGTGCAAGACTTTGAATGCAAGGAATTGAGATGATTATTGACCATTCTGTTGAAAAAAAAAATTGAATTTGATTCAAACTCCGGTGTTCTCAAGGTTTTTATTTACAAACAAGCTCACTTGTTTTCTCTTCCTTCCAATGACGACTGAATCTTAGATATCGCATGACTAACTTGTGTTCTTTCTCTTTGAAGCATTGTCTAGTAAGCATGCATAGGAGTGAAAATGTGAATGAGTGAGTCCGTTAACTTGAGATTGGTTTAGAACATGGATGACAAGTGAAGGGATGACAGACAAGATTATTGTCGACGCTCATGAGGGACCAAGGGATGCAGGGCTGCCCCGGTTCGGGCTTTTGATGAGTGAATAAGCTTGCCTCTGCCTGGTGGTGATAATGACTAGGGGTGTAGGAGATGATGAATTGGGAACACTTCGGCTCTTGGGATGAAAGGTGGAATGAAAGGGGGCTTTGTTTCAACCCACAGAGTTTGGTGTTGCCCCAGTCATGACGAGACAAAGTTGCCCCAATTAGAATGACAAGACCTTATTTAAGATAGTGAGTTGAGAGATTGCCCCGGTGAGGTTTTTATGGGAATGAATGAGGTGAAGGAATGGGAATGCACTTGCCCCACTTTGGAATGACATTTCAACAGTTTCTTTGAGTGAGGTTGTGAAAGGTGACAGAGTTATGGTGACGGTTATGAACAGAGGGTGGTATGTGAATGGGATAGACGATGAACAAATTTCCCCATGGTTGAGTGGAGTGAGAGGTGAAGGAAATGTCCCCTAGTACACATCTTTGATTCTCTTTAAGAAAAACTCAGATGCAATGAAAGTTTTGACTTTTAGTATGAAAGAAGCCTCACTTGGTGATCACTAAACCTTGTTTTAATGCAACTTGAATGCGTTTGAAGTGCAAGGCTTCCTTTTTCCGTCAGCTTTCTTTTTTTCGACTGTTTATTTTTGTTCCCTCATCTCTTTTTCCTGAGGGTTTGTTTTTCCTTGATCAGCTTTCTCTTTTCTGATCGTTTGTTTTTTTTCTTTTGAGCAAACACATTGTAGACAGATAAACTTAGTGGTCCTAAGATTTAAAATTTGAGAAAACAACAACATTCGGTCATTGATCGGAATGGACTTTTCGGGATTGTGGTGTTTTGTGGAGGAGGGATGATTGGGCTTAATGAAGAGCTTGGGGGCTAATGGTAGGATGATTTTTATTCGGCGTTGGCTGACGATCGATGATTTATGATGGTTAATTGGCTTGATGAGGTGATTGGAAGTTTTATTCTTGGCTAAGGGTTTGTGGAGGGCGGGTTACCGAGGTCAAAGGGAAGTGTTTGCGGTTTATGGAAGGAGGGGTGTATGGGAATGATGAAGTGTTTGAAGGTTATTGAGATAAGGATCTCTTGTGTTTTGTGGTAACATGTACCAGCTCACCACTTACATTTCTTTTGTATTTTCTTTTGCTTTGGGATTTTCATTTTTGAATCCCTTTTTTGATTTTCTCTCCCTTTTTTTTGTTTTATGATTCTTTTCCTTCTTTGACTCGGGTGAGCTGATAAAAAGTGATACACTTTTTTTCTTTTTTTTTTTTTGGATATTTGAGGTGATCCTTGTCTAGGGTGATTTTTGGATTTTGGTTTTTCTTGGCTTAAGGTGGGTAGGAAAGGGAACTTTTGGATGGCCAAACTTCATTTCAAATTCCGATTGCTTATTTTTTCGTAAAACTTGACAATAATTTATCTATCTATATGTGTTTGCTCTTTTCTTTGCATTTTTTTATGCCCTAATTTTTGCCTGGACCGCTCTTTGCGAGTTTTCAATCTACCGTGCGCTCCTTTTTGCCTAGGCTGCCCTTTGCGGGTTTTCAACCTAGCGAGCTTGTTCTTCTCATTTATCTCTTCTCTTTTTTTTTGGAAAGAGTTGCACTAAAGGAAAATAATGTCGATAAAGAAAGTTAGTGATCACAGAATTGCCCCAGCATGGAGGACTTAGAGTGTTAGTGAGAATAAACCAAAAAGTCAAGTATGCACTGATGGGAGAGAATATGCGCCTTATGGATGGACGGGGCAGGGTTAGACTGGGATGGTGATGATGACAAGGAAGGAAACTGACTGACTCAAACAAGAGAAACTGCACGTGTCATGCACGTTCACTATTGGAATGTTTCACAGAGAGTCAACATTAGTTAGAACAAGGAATTGATGAGCTGCTTCAGTTTTTTTTTTGTCATGGAATGGATGGGATGCAGTGCTTTTGAAAGACATGCAAATGAGATATTGATTTGAAAAACTGAGTGCCTTGGAACACCTTGAGTTTGCAACCAAGTAAGGATAAACTTTTTCAAAAAAGGATGATTGTTTTGCAAGAACGTCTCGCTTCTCACCACAACTTTTATTTTATGCAATGAATGAATGAACAAATTATGATATGCAAGTATGATGCAAATGCGTGGAAAACGACTACTCGAAAAGTATGGCTTATTCTAAATTATTTTGTTGTTTTTAATGCAAGACAAAATATGGAATACCAATGCGAATGATGCAAGAATGATGCCCCCCTTTTTTTTCAAAATGATTTTTGATTTTTTTTATTTTTTAAAGGCGAGACAAGATGCGAAATGCCAATGCCCCTTTTTTTTGAATGATGAGAGATGCAAGAATGGTGATATGAGGCAACTGATTGTCGTTACCCTGAGTAACTTGCCTGAAACATTGAGTGGATCCTGACTCAATACTTCACACAATGTACTGACAATTTAATTTCCTACTTGAAATTAAAACACGTGCGACTGGGTCAAAGTGCTCTGACATCGTAGAGTAACATCTCAAATTTGTAGTCGACAAACAAATTTGAGACATTACCCTTCGTCGTTCAAAGGTGCACTTCTATCCATTAAGCCATCACATGAGAAATTTTTCTTTGTTTCGAAAGGATGCATGCAGGGAGAAATGATGTATTCGAACAAAGTGATGAAGTTAATGAAATGATGCATGAGTGCCACATTGACGCGATGTCCGTATTATTTGATGATGATTTTTTGTACATGCACCCGGATGAATGTGATGCTTATGCAATGCGGATGATAATTGCTTCCTGTTTTATTTTGCTTTTATGCAATGAAATGAAATGCATGATACTCAATTATTTTTAACGCGTGGAAATGCATGCAAAATGAAACGTTCAAGTGCTTATTTTTTATGCCATGAAAAAAAAGGGAAAAGGGGTACATGCGATGCATTTTCTTAAATTCTAGTAGAAAACATACATTTTTGGATTTTTGTTTATTTGTTATGATATGAAAGAGAAAAATAATAATGCATGCAGAAAATGGTGCACTTGAGCTAAGGCTATATGAATAGCGGAATGATATATGCACGCAATATTGATGTGATGCCCACCTTTATTTGATGACAGCTTTTGCATAATCAAGGATGAATGAAATGCGATATGGATGATAGCTGCTTCTGGTTTTCATTTTTCTTATACAATGAAATGAAATGCGTGATGCTTGCAATTACTTTCCTAATGCATGAGAGATATTGAATGAAGGTGCATGTGAGATGAGACGTTAATGCTTATTTTTGATTTGCGACACAGAAAAGTATTAATGCGATGATGTGATATGGATGGACGACGGAATGAGTGGGTGAATGAATGAACAAATGTGCATTTTGAATGAGGATACCGTAAATTGCATCACTTGATGATTTTTCATGATTATGAACGAATGAAATACCATAGGGATGATAATTGTTTTTTTTCAAAATTTTGTTTTATGTAATGCATGATGCCATGATGCAAAGTGCGGATGATGAGGATGTTTTTTCATGTTATTTACATAAAGAAAGATATTTACAGGTGGGGATTTGAAAATTTAGGGCAGTATACCCTATATGCCACCTCATATTGGTATTTATGAAAGAGAAGGAAAAATATATTCTTTTTGATTTTGTTGTTTTTTCGAAAATCGTTGAAGGAAAAGAACTAAACTAGATGTAATAATGCAACACACAATTTTGGAAAAGCCCTTGTGACCTAAGAAGAGGTGAGACCTACGATCTAGGGCAATTTAAAGGGTAATCTTCCCATGTAGCTTTATTCACTCCCTCACAAGGCCACCAGAGCTACAGTCCCTTTCACAAAACTCCCCACAAATGCAGCAAACTGCTAGGTGTGAGGCATCATGAAAGAGCACAACTCTGGTTGAAACTTTCGCAAGTAGCCAAACGGACAAAGGTCCCGATGGGCTCTCACTACTCGAATCCACTCTCCTAAGTTTTTGCAGACCTGGGTTATGGTCCCACTCAAAACACATAGTCACAGGGTATAAGTGTAGTGTGTGTCAAGGGCATTTTCCCTAGCACTACCCCCACCTGAAATGAAAACCAAAGCAGTCCAGACAATAGCAAGCAATAACAAGTTATCTACCCTAGGGTTCCATACCTGGAATATCTATAAACAAGGATATTGCTTACCTTAAGAAGAGGGGACATGATAGAATAGGGGGAAAGATGCATGAACTTACCGAAGAAAGGGAGCGAAGAAGAAGGGATCATGGGGATTGGAAGAATGCATGGGCATAAGCAATAAAAGAAAAGGAATAAAAGATGAGATAGGGAACAACATAGAAGAAGACAAATGCATATGCCTACAATCAATGATAAGAAAGAAAGGCAAACAAGGTTTTAATCAAATCAACAATACATTAAACCACACATTTAAATTAGTTAGGCTTGACCCTCGTCTTTTAAAAAGTGTCCCCAGTGAAGTCGCCAGCTGTTGCACCCCGAAAAATCCCGGTTTGGGTTTCTCAATGTACAACGTGGAAAAATTTTGAAGCCGCCACCAATATTTTAATTTTAAGACCAAAACATTGAAAAAAGGTCTTTTGAACAAGGCGGATGGTCTTTTGAAAACTAGAGATATCGGTTCGGGGGTCGATTACGTGCGAGGAAGGTGTTAGCACCACGCACGTCCTTTCTACCGAAAGGGAACCTCTAATTAAATGTGTGGTTTTAACGTTTGATTTGAAAAATACCTAGATTTGCCTATTTATTTCTTGTTTGAAGATGAATGGGAAAACTTAATGAAAATTTTTATTTTTGGCGAGAAAGGGGGGAAAAAGGGTTTTTAGAAAAAGTGCTTGACGGGACATGGCCCGCTCCTACGTATCTCCCGGTGCGATGGAGAATTCAAAGCTACGTAGTTCTTGGTTTTTTGGTTTTGAAAATGTTTGAAAAGGGGAAGAGCTTTCATAATGATCAAGCAAGCAAAGGCTTTGAGTGATCATTACTAATGACTCTGGATAGTGTTCATGACAATCAAACAAGCCAAGGCTTTGAGTGATAGTCACTAATAACAATGGGTTTGAAAATGACTTTTTGGTTTGTTTTGTGAAAATGATTGGTTTAGGGTTGCGAAAAGGATTTTTATTTGTTGCGCTTGATGAGAACGTGACTCGCTCCTACGTATCCCAAATGGGAATCAAAGCGACGTAGTTCTAATCTTTTGGTTTTGAAAAAGGATTGAGCTTTCGTGAAGACCGAACAACAACGGTTAGAATGGTTTCGCTACTAACTCCTTTTGAAAACAACATCATCATTAACAACCTAATCGGCAACAGCGCGATTGGTGTTTAATGACGATTGATTTATTTTGTTTTGAAAGTAAAAGTTTCCTTTTGTTTTGAAATGATTTTAGGAAATGGGTTTTAGAAAAGGAGTAGAACATTTCAAGCCAATTCTAAATCCATAACCAAATGCAAATGAATGAATAATACTCAAGCAAACATGAACATATTATTCATTAACCAATATTAAACATGCCCATACAATCAAAAGATTCAATTATTAAAGATGCAAAACAAAGTTCTCAAAGTAAATATTGTGTGTGTGCAAGAAGGATTGTATTTACCCTAATGCCTCTATGCTACAACATGCATGTAGACTTACGTCTCCATTAGGAGGTCATACAAGTGGAGAGGAGGGCACACAATCAAGTCAAGACATTTACATGGCATCAAGAACAAGTGAATACAATTGGTTGTAAACATAGAGTATTCTAAGTTAAATGATTGAATATGTAAGCAAGGATGCATGATTAGGTAAGCATGTAAGTGCATGAGTGTACAAGGAATGGATGCATAGAACTTTATTTATGAATGGATGGCATACAAGGATGCATAAGAGGATGCAAGAGATATAAGCATATGAGGATGCATGAGAGTGTCACATAAACTAAGTATGAATGAAGATGCATGAATGTGAAAATGTTTTGGGTATTTTTGCAAGTTGATAAGTTGTAAAACTTTAAGTAAGAAGTTAGTGAAAAGTAAAGTAAAACTGCATGAGGTGAATGGTAATTATTTAATGAGATGGTAAAGTAAAAATGCATGAAGTGAATGGTAATTATTTAATGAGATGGTAAAGTAAAAATGCATGAAGTGAATGGTAATTATTTAATGAGATGGTAAAGTAAAAATGCATGAAGTGTGTAACACCCCGAAATTAATTAAATAGTTATTTAGTATTTAGTTAATTAAATTAAATAGGAGTTGGTGATAGAAATAATAATAATAATAATAATGATGATAATAATAATAATAATATTGGGTGGTTTTAGTTATTATTATATTATTTTATTTATCTGAAGGGGGTGGTGTTGGTACTCCGGAGGTGTTATGATTGGCCCAGTGCGCCAAGCCCAAGCCCGTAGACCTGAGCTGCTAGGCGCTAGGTTAGTGAAGTGGTGCCTCATTTGTGAAAAAAGAAAAAAAAGCGTGAGTTGAGAGAAGAGAAAGGAGAGAGCGTGAGAAGAGAGAAAGAAAAGAGAAAAATAGCGCAAGGGAGAGAAGAAAGAAGAAGAGAGGGGTGCGACTTCCATAGGAGAGGAGAGGAGCTCGGTTGCTGTGGTTACTCGGTGTGCTCGTGGAGGGATCTCTATCTTCGGTGAAACTAACGTAAGGGTGGGTCTTGCCTTATAATAGGGATCATAATGGGATGTATGTAGGGGTTAGGATCTATGTCGTTTTTGTATTGATGTTGATATTGATGAGTTGTATGTATGTATTGATCACTATATGGCTTGTTGATGCTTTGCGAATTGTTCATATAAGTGATGAATTTAGAATTGCGTGCCAAGTGCTCGAATGAATGTATAATTGATGTTGTTCTGTGCATAATATGTAAATTGACGTTTTTGGTGTGATTGGTGTGCGAGTTGATTGGACTATGTTGCTCAAAAATTAAATTGTTGTGTTATAGGTGCATAAGGCACCATTGTAGTATTTTTAGTGTTGCTGGAAATTGTTGTCTAGGTGCGGAATTAGGCGCCCTTGAGTGGGGTGCCCCGCGCCAAGTATTGTTGTTGTCGGAATTTTGGTCATGGAAGTAGGCGCCCTTGTGCTAGGCGCCCCGTGCCACATTATTGTGTATTGGCTAAGTGTATTTTGTGTTGTGTTGGTGTGCCATATGCTAAGTGCATCTTATGATATGTTTGTGTGCCAAGTGCCAAGTTAGTGTGTGTGTTGGTGATGCTTGGTGTGGGTGTGTGTATAGGCGGAATGGTGATGGTGAGGATGGTTGTCAATATGGTTTTGGTGATTTCAAATAAAATTGATTTTTGGGGTGAGTGAGGATTTTAGATGGTGAAAAAGAAATATAATTTTGATGTTTTAAAATTGAGAAAAATTGATGTTTGGGCTGATTTTGTGTAAAAATCTGGTTCTGGCAGTGTGCTGGGCGCCAGGTGCCTGTGCTGGGCGCCAGGTGCCTGTGTGTGTGTGCTGGGCAAGTGTGGCGCGCGCCTGGGCGCTGGGCGCCTGTGTTGCGCGCTGGGCGCTGCGTGTGTTGCCTGGGCGCTGGGCGCCTATGTTGCGCGCTGGGCGCTGCGTGTGTTGCCTGGGCGCTGGGCGCCTGTGTTGCGCGCTGGGCGCTGCGTGTGTTGCCTGGGCGCTGGGCGCCTAAGGCGCCAGTTCCCAGCAGTGTTGCTTAATTTTTCCTAAATTTGTTTTTAGCGTAACTTTTGACTCGGGTGTCCGTTTTAGGTGTTTCAAAGTGCGTTACGACGCTTATTTAATTGTCTATCTGTTTGTCCAGGCCAAAACCAAAAATTAATATTTTTCCCCAGTCGTTTTCTGAAAGTCCCAAGTGACTGTGTACTAGTTGTTGTTTGGGTTTGGAAATCGCTACTGTTCCTCTTTAATAAAATGTTGGTGTTCTTCATGAGACTAAGGTGCTGTTCCTTGTAATTCTAAATGGTGTCGTCATGGTGAAAATAATGTGCGGTGTAATAGTGTGGTATGCAAATATATATATATATATATGGTGTATATTATTATTGGTGAATGGGGTCTGTAATCCTCTTTTGATGTGTTGGTGAATATGCTATGGCATTATTTATTTGGTGATTCTGGTGTGTGATGCATGGTCATGGTGTCGCATAATCATATGCATGATTTTGGTGAATAGGCTTCGGCCTCGGGCTTCGGCCTTATTATAAATTTTGGTGAATGCCCTCAAGGCTCAGTTTTGGTGAATGGATCCACATGCATATGCCCAGTGGAGTTTTGGGTTGCATCTCATACATTAAACATACAGTTGGTGAATGTTTTAGTGATTATTTATTTGGTGATTACTTGGTGATTATTTATCTGGTGATACTTGGTGAATATTTATTTGGTGATTACTTGGTGATTAATTATTTGGTGATTGTTTGGTGAATATTAAGTTGGTGCTGAACTGGTGATTAAAGTGATTATTGCTGTGTTTTGATGTAGTCCTGTATCTGTATATACTACTCCTTATGTACTTTATTATGGGGTTTGAGACTCACCCCTTTTGTTGATTTTACTTTTCAGGTAACCGTACTTGAAGGCTTTGACCTTCATTCCCTTGAGTTCGAGTCGCTCTGATACGTAGCACCTGGGGGGCGTCTTATTAGATAGTGATTTTGTCTTGTACGACTTGTTGGATTTTGTTTTAACGTTGTAACTGTATTTTTGAGTAATGGCCGCCCATGATGCCACGTAATGTTTTTAATTGAAGTTAAACAAATGACGTGTTTTTGAAGTGATTGTAGCATTCCGTTTCAAGAAAAAATAATTTGTGCACTCTGATAATTGATATAAATGAAAGGGGTAGAAACGGGTGTTACAAGTTGGTATCAGAGCAGTTCGGTCTGTCCGGCCGGTAGTCGAGTCGTCGTGTTGAGTAACATTAAGTTTGTTACTCGTTTCTGAATTCTGTTTTCTGTTGCAGTGCTAGAATGGCCAGACGGGACGATGCTGCACTTGCTGCTGCCTTGCAGGCTATAGCCGGGGCGATGGGTAATATACCCGGTGTTGTTAATGACGGGACGCGCAATTTGGCTACATTCCAGAGAGAGAACCCACCCACCTTTAAGGGTCGGTACAACCCGGATGGAGCGTGTCATGGCTGAAGGAGATAGAGCGGGTCTTTCGTGTCATGGAGTGTACTCCAGCTCAGAAAGTGAAGTTTGGAACTCATATGCTAGCAGAGGAAGCTGACGACTGGTGGTTGGGAATGCTGCGAAGATTGGAAAATGCTGGTGAGGAAGTGACTTGGGAGGTTTTCACAAGAGAGTTCAAGAGGAAGTATTACCCTGAGGATGTGCGAGCCAAGAAAGAAGTAGAGTTTTTAGAGCTGAAGCAGGGAGACAAGACTGTGGCTGATTATGCCGCCAAGTTTGAGGAGCTGTCTCAATTTTGTCCTTATTATGCTAACGATGCCAATTCTGAATTTTCAAAATGTGTCAAGTTCGAGAGTGGTCTACGACCGGATATAAAGAAAGCAATTGGATATCAAGAGGTTCGGGTTTTCGCTAGATTGGTTGATAAGTGTAGGATCTATGAGGAAGACAGTTCTGCTGCTTACAAGGCTGTGAAGGAGACGAGAAATTCTCAGTTTAGGGGAAAGCCCTATGATGTTTCAGGTGGGAAGGGCAAGGGAGAGGAGAGTTCGGGCAGGAAGCCAAGTGGGGGAGACGCTACTGCGGGCGTTGTGTGTCACAAGTGTGGAAAGCCGGGACATAAGAGTCCCGATTGCATGACCTTCAAGTGTTTCAAGTGTGGCAAGGAAGGCCACGTAGCTGCTAAGTGCGAGAAGAGAGACGTTGTTTGCTACAACTGTGGGGAGATGGGACACATTAGTACTAAGTGTTCCAAGCCGAAGAAAGAGAAGTCTAGTGGGAGGGTGTTTGCCTTGGTGGGCGCTGAGTCTTCTGAAGAATGATGATCATTTCGGAGGTATGTGTTTCGTTAGAGTTTTCCGCTAAATCTATTGTCGATGCTGATGCCGCTCGTTGTTTTAATACTGCTGAATGTTGTGAATGCTTAAGTCTTGTGTTGTTTTCTCTGATTGGTCTTATGTTGCTTGGTGTGTTCTTTGTGTCCCTTGTCGATCTTCGACAGAGACCTTGTGGCGAGTTTTGTTGTTTGTTGTTGGGTGAATTAATTGTAATCGTGGGTACGGACTAGTTAGAGCATAACCGTGAGGATGTCAATTGTCGTAGCCAGCCGGTGAGTTAGGGAGATGTTGATGCGAATTTTCGAGGACGAAAATAATCTAAGTGGGGGAGAGTTGTAACACCCCGAAATTAATTAAATAGTTATTTAGTATTTAGTTAATTAAATTAAATAGGAGTTGGTGATAGAAATAATAATAATAATAATAATAATGATGATAATAATAATAATAATATTGGGTGGTTTTAGTTATTATTATATTATTTTATTTATCTGAAGGGGGTGGTGTTGGTACTCCGGAGGTGTTATGATTGGCCCAGTGCGCCAAGCCCAAGCCCGTAGACCTGAGCTGCTAGGCGCTAGGTTAGTGAAGTGGTGCCTCATTTGTGAAAAAAGAAAAAAAAGCGTGAGTTGAGAGAAGAGAAAGGAGAGAGCGTGAGAAGAGAGAAAGAAAAGAGAAAAATAGCGCAAGGGAGAGAAGAAAGAAGAAGAGAGGGGTGCGACTTCCATAGGAGAGGAGAGGAGCTCGGTTGCTGTGGTTACTCGGTGTGCTCGTGGAGGGATCTCTATCTTCGGTGAAACTAACGTAAGGGTGGGTCTTGCCTTATAATAGGGATCATAATGGGATGTATGTAGGGGTTAGGATCTATGTCGTTTTTGTATTGATGTTGATATTGATGAGTTGTATGTATGTATTGATCACTATATGGCTTGTTGATGCTTTGCGAATTGTTCATATAAGTGATGAATTTAGAATTGCGTGCCAAGTGCTCGAATGAATGTATAATTGATGTTGTTCTGTGCATAATATGTAAATTGACGTTTTTGGTGTGATTGGTGTGCGAGTTGATTGGACTATGTTGCTCAAAAATTAAATTGTTGTGTTATAGGTGCATAAGGCACCATTGTAGTATTTTTAGTGTTGCTGGAAATTGTTGTCTAGGTGCGGAATTAGGCGCCCTTGAGTGGGGTGCCCCGCGCCAAGTATTGTTGTTGTCGGAATTTTGGTCATGGAAGTAGGCGCCCTTGTGCTAGGCGCCCCGTGCCACATTATTGTGTATTGGCTAAGTGTATTTTGTGTTGTGTTGGTGTGCCATATGCTAAGTGCATCTTATGATATGTTTGTGTGCCAAGTGCCAAGTTAGTGTGTGTGTGTTGGTGATGCTTGGTGTGGGTGTGTGTATAGGCGCAATGGTGATGGTGAGGATGGTTGTCAATATGGTTTTGGTGATTTCAAATAAAATTGATTTTTGGGGTGAGTGAGGATTTTAGATGGTGAAAAAGAAATATAATTTTGATGTTTTAAAATTGAGAAAAATTGATGTTTGGGCTGATTTTGTGTAAAAATCTGGTTCTGGCAGTGTGCTGGGCGCCAGGTGCCTGTGCTGGGCGCCAGGTGCCTGTGTGTGTGTGCTGGGCAAGTGTGGCGCGCGCCTGGGCGCTGGGCGCCTGTGTTGCGCGCTGGGCGCTGCGTGTGTTGCCTGGGCGCTGGGCGCCTGTGTTGCGTGCTGGGCGCTGCGTGTGTTGCCTGGGCGCTGGGCGCCTGTGTTGCGCGCTGGGCGCTGCGTGTGTTGCCTGGGCGCTGGGCGCCTAAGGCGCCAGTTCCCAGCAGTGTTGCTTAATTTTTCCTAAATTTGTTTTTAGCGTAACTTTTGACTCGGGTGTCCGTTTTAGGTGTTTCAAAGTGCGTTACGACGCTTATTTAATTGTCTATCTGTTTGTCCAGGCCAAAACCAAAAATTAATATTTTTCCCCAGTCGTTTTCTGAAAGTCCCAAGTGACTGTGTACTAGTTGTTGTTTGGGTTTGGAAATCGCTACTGTTCCTCTTTAATAAAATGTTGGTGTTCTTCATGAGACTAAGGTGCTGTTCCTTGTAATTCTAAATGGTGTCGTCACGGTGAAAATAATGTGCGGTGTAATAGTGTGGTATGCAAATATATATATATATATATATGGTGTATATTATTATTGGTGAATGGGGTCTGTAATCCTCTTTTGATGTGTTGGTGAATATGCTATGGCATTATTTATTTGGTGATTCTGGTGTGTGATGCATGGTCATGGTGTCGCATAATCATATGCATGATTTTGGTGAATAGGCTTCGGCCTCGGGCTTCGGC